>CAUYLG010008012.1:0-106607 GCA_963573385.1 Cacajao melanocephalus | reverse complement strand
TTTGGACTGGTTCCAAGTCTTTGCTATTGTAAACAGTGTCACAATAAACATACATGTGCATATGTCTTCATAACAGAATGACTTATAATCCTTTGGGTATATACCTAGTAATGGGATTGCTGGGTCAAATGGAATTTCTAGAATTTCTATTTCTAGGTCCTTGAGGAAGCACCACACTGTCTTCCAATTTTGTGAAACTTTCAAGGTGCAGAATAATGCTAAGAGTAACATAACATTCACATTCCTACCATCCAGAATTAACAACTGTTGACATTTTGTCACATTTGCTTTCAGCATTTCTTGTTGACTTACAGGGGTAATAACCCACTACAGATATGTCAATATCTCCCTTTGACTGTTATTCCTATTCTATTTCTATTCCCCTCTCCCAAGAGACAACCAAAATTATGAGTTTGTTAAGTATATTTCCATTTAATGTTGTATAATTTTTTTTGAGACAAGGTCTTACTCTGTTGCCCAGGCAGGTGAGCAGTGGTGCCATCATAGCTTACTGCAGCCTTGGCTTCCTGGGCCCAAGTAGTCCTCCCACCTCAGCCGCCTGAGTAGCTGGGACCACAGGCACACACCACAACACCTAATTTTTAAAAAATGTTTTGTAGAGATGGGATCTCCCTATGTTGCCTAGGCTGGTCTGGGACTCCTGGGCTCAAGCAATCCTACCACCTTTGCCTCCCAAAGTGCTGGAATTACAGGCCTAAGCCACTGTGCCCAGCCCAATATTCTGTAATTTTAATATATCTAAAAGTATACATACACATACATATCATTCATCTCTTTTGAAGGAACATTATGATTTTTATCTATCCATATTAATTTATTTAGCTTTGATGCATGCCATTTTAACTTCTGAATAATAGTCTATCTTATGAATACATCTTGTCATTCATTCCCTCCCTTTCAGATGGAGATGTAGGTTTTTTCATTTTTTACTATGATGAACAGAATGCAATGCCTATTCTTTTGCATGTCTCCATGTGCATAGACAGGTGTGAAGAGTTTTTCTTGGGAACATGTCCAGTGGTTGGAACTCATGGGCTGTTTCCCTCTAAAGTGGTTAGTCAATGTATACTATGTTCAGGAGTGTATGACAGTGCCATTTTCCTTATACCCATCTCTGTACCTATATCCTTCCCCTATATCTATATCACTCGATAGTGTCACACCTTGTTATTTTTGCATATCTCAAAGGCAAAAAATGGTACCTCTTTGTTGATTTCAATTTTGATGTCCTTAATAACTGGCAAGGGTAAGTATCTTTTTATGTTAATTGTTCATCTGGATGTCCTCTTTTTAGATACACTTATTGATATCCTTTGCTCATTTAGAATAGGTTGCCTTTCTTACTGATTTGCAAAAATTATTTGTATAATCTGAATCCTAATTTTGTTATGTATATTGCAAATATATTCTCCTAATTCCTTTATTGTAACCTTGTTTGTGGTGGTTTTTAACCTACAGACACTTTACATTTTGATGCAATTGGACCTATCAGTATTTGCCTGTATGATTTGTACTTTTTGCATTTTGGAATTATTCCCTATCCCAAGCTCAAAAACGTATTCTCTGTGTTTTTCCTACTAGTCGTAGTGTTGTTTTGTGTGTTTAGGTTTTTAAGATATAGAAATGATATTTGGGAGTACAGTATATTTTTTTTATTTTAATGTTGTTTATTCACATATGGCAAGTCAGTGTTCCCAATGCCACGTATTGAATAGTCCCCATGGTGAGTCATGATGCTTTCTGTATCATATGCCAGGTTCTCATATTCATTTTGCATCTATTTCTGGATGTTCTGTTCTCTTCCATTGATCTGTTTGTTCCTGTACCATTTCCAGCATATTTAAATTAACTATAGACTCATGAAATGTCTTGATAACTGTGGGGTAAATCACCATTTCCTATTTCAAAATTATCTTAGGTGCTCACTATTCTATATAAGTTTCATCCTTTTTAGAATGATTACTCTCAAAATCACACTATCAGTATCATATTTATAGGATTAAACAAAAAGCAGTTAATAGTCACTGGGAGTCGACTTGCCCTGGATGATTGTATGAAATGTGATGGAGGGTCAATACTGGTGGTGGTAGCAGGGATGTAAGAGTGGCAGGGTAGGAGTTGATCCCTATAGGGTCAGGAAATCAGAGGAAGGAGGATGTGAATGAGAACATTTCAATTTTACCTGAAAATATTTGTTAATATGCTGTGTTGTCACTGGCTGATCATGCATGTTCAGAAGTAAAATTAACACTTCCAGTTATAAAATTTGTGTTGGTTCCCAGCCTAGCAATTCCATCTGGTCCAAGGGTAAAAAGTGGAGTGAATTAGATTTGGCATATCACCCCAATCATATTAAAAATAATATGTGTGTGTTAGGTTTTCTTGTTGGAAAACATTTACATAGGGAGCGTTTGACCCTTACAATGACTCTTTGAGGAAGGCAGAGTAAGAATGACCATCAAATTTATCAGATGAGGAACCTGAGGCACAGAGGAGGGTAGGTGACTTGCCCAAAGTTATGCAGGTAGTACGGCATGGGGATTAGGATTCCAACCCTCATTTTGTTCTGTTTTTTTCCCCAGTCATGCTACAAATGTCTTCCACTGGTCTCTTTGGATAGGCAACCCACTGCTTCAAAGCAACTGTGGTTCTAGATGTTGTTTAGTAGTGACATCCCATTTCTAAATTGTTTAAGGTCTGATTAGTGTTTCCTAAAGGATTTTAGAATCTATTTTAGAGTCACCTGGGGAAACTGCTAAAATGTAGATTGCTGGGTCCAGACACAGTGAATTTAAGTCAGAGGGTTATTGAGCCATCCCTAAGAGTGACTCCTTTAAGGCATAAAATGGATAAATTGGTAGATGCAAATGTATGATTTTTAGTTGGCACCAACATTATATTCATTATTTTTCTAACAAGTATCTAATAGACACTGCTGCTTTTTGTGACAGGCTTAGAAGACCTCTGGTTTATGAAGTTGAATTTTTTTGAGCCACAAGTATTAAATATGTGATCACAGTAATCTGAAAATGTTAGTATTTCTATTACCCCTTTAATCTCCTGTGGGAAGAAAGGCTGTTGTATATTTTTATAAAAATATACAAAAATTTGATACTGGATGTAAAGAAAGTTAAGACATACTGTTGATTAATTGTGATTTTTGGATACTGTACCACCTGGTAGACATAGAACATAACAGTCAGATTTGGAAGATTCAAAATCCAATACAGGATTCCCATAAATTGCCATAGTCCCCTAAAGAGTAACATGGGGGAGTCAACGTAATGAAAAGAAAAACATTTTATTTTATTGTATTTTTTTAAAGGCAAAAACACGTGTAATTTTATTTTTGTTTAATCTTCAGCTTGCCAGCTTCTTTCCCTGAACAGAATTTGTCTTGTCTTTATACCCACCTACACTTATATTAGAAATGTACTGAAACTACTTAGTGATTCCACTTTGAAGTGATAGTCGTATGACTAAGATGTTTGAATATAAGCCTATCCATATGCCAGATATAAATTTCAGGAACTCTTAATGTCTCTTTTATAAAAATTCTACCTCTATCCTGATGTAATTAGGTTGATTAATTAAAATTAATCGCTATGGGCCAGAAAACTAACTTCCACAAACGCAACAAAAGGAAAAGTTTTTCCAAGTACCTCTATGCAATGGGAAATCTTTCTTTCAAGTACCAAGTCAGTTTCTTCAACTGTACAATGTGTTCTAATTTGATGGTTTTCAATTATAATACAGTAACAACAAAATGTAATAAAATTAAGACTATAAAAAAACAGAGTAAATGGTATAATTCAAATAATGACTAAAACAAAATGGCATTATGGATTTTGTAATCAATATATAACTATATAACTATATATTTAAATTTTACTTTATATCTGTAAGATCACTGCTGAGGAAGTTAACCAAAATTTCAAATTTTATTACCAGCCATTTGTGCTATTTTATCACATTTGAAAATATCACTCTTATTTTTTACCTCAAACAGTGATCTATAAATTTGTTTAGACCATAATAATTAAGGTCTTTTTCTTTTCTTCTCCAGGATAATTTAAAAAATTGAATGATATATTGAACATACTACTAAAGAAACTTTACTTTTTGATTATGGCCTCTAGATTGAAGATCTGTAGGAATTTTTCTAATTCTCAAATCTTCCCATGACCTCTCTGTTCATAGAAATATCATCTTTGAAATAATTTGTGTGACTACTTTACAAATCAAAAATGGATTCACATGACCAAATTATCATAATCACTAATTTTAACAGTTTCCTAGATATTTTCTATATGTTTTATTGATTATGTCAATAATATGAACATGCTCTTAGTAGAGCAGAATATTTCATTACATCAGTTTCCCATCAACCCACCAAAATCACATAATAATTATATTGGCCATTTCCACTGATCGGCAGGAGGCTATTCCACTAATGGCTCCCATGTTTTCTACTGCATCATTTTTCTTGCTAGACTTAGTTCATGTTCAGCCTGAAGAATCACCTCTTCTAATTGACCACCTTGAAGTTGGTCTTCTAATTTTTGAACATCTGGTTCCACTTTAACCATAGCCAGCTTCTCATTTATCATCTGTTCTGTATATTTTCTATATGCTGCATTTTTAGGGATATCCTCAAGAACATCAAGAATCTTTGTGTACAATATTCTTAGCCTCTCGTGTGGAGTACTGCACATAGCCGATCCCACAAGGCCAGTGGTCTTCTTCACATCCGCCATGACAGCACCAACGAGTTGATGACCAAGAAAAAAATTTTAAATAGAAAGGATGTACCTTTTGAGATACTTCTCAAAGGTTCTAATTTGCTTATAAGCAATAACTTTCATGTGGAAAAGCAATGGCATATGGAATGAAACAGCCTACATCTACTATTCACCTATACAAAACTCTTAAATTTTTGAAGTCTCAGTTTTCTTATCTCTAAAATGTGGAGCATAAGAATCTCAGACTGTGTGGTTATACAAGTCAAGAGAGTGTCTGCATGTGGAAGCACATTGTAAATAGCCTCATAAATGTAAGGTACAGAGAATATTAAGGACAAGAGCTCAAATTCATTCTTCTTTTTTTTTTTTGAGACGGAGTCTCTCTGTTGCCAGGCTGCAGTGCAGTGGTGCGATCTCAGCTCACTGCAATTTCTGACTTCCTGGTTTAAGTGATTCTCCTGCCTCAGCCTCCTGGGTAGCTGGGATTACAGGCATGTGCCACTACGCCCAGCTAATTTTTGTATTTTTAGTAGAGACGGGGTTTCATGTTGGCCAGGATGGTCTCTATCTTCTGACCTCGTGATCCGCTCGCCTAGGCCTCTCAGAGTACTGGGATTACAGGCGTGAGCCACCGTGCCCAGCCAAATTCATTCTTTTCCTGGGTCAAATAGGCTTAGGCCTTTTCAAGTTGTGAACTTCCCTTCTAGCCTGTACCCTTTCGAGTTTGAGTGAGAATGTAGTGATGATGAGGTGCCTGTCATCTTCACACGTGGAAAATCTCAAGGCATCTTTTTCTCATCCTGCCTATGCCCCTGAATGGAATGTGACCCCACTTTCCCCCAAATCCCTATAATACTTTGTCTACTGAAAGTTGTTAGCACATTTTCTCATGTACATACTAACCTGCCTGCTGCTCCATAAATTTAGGGCAAGGACAGACCACATAATGCCAAGATTATGGACTACAGAGCCAGACTGCCAGGAGTTGAATCTTGTTTCTTCTACTTAATGGTAGTGTGACCATGGCAAAGTCACTTAATCTCTGCAGACCTCAGCACTTACAGCAAGATTCTTATGAAGAAGAAATGAATTAATATATACAAGAGCCTAGATCAATGCCTGCCATATTGTAAGCACTATATAAATGCTAGCTCTCATAAGCTTTCCATTCTTCCCAGCATCAAGAATAGTAAATACAGGTTTGTGGAATGACAGAATTTTTAGGGCCTTCATTTAGTGTCAAGATGACAGTAGATGATATGAGTGTTGCCATTTCCTTGTGCCACTCTTTCTTCATGGAGTCCAGTAGCCACTACCAGTTGATTGGGCTACCATCTGAGAAAACATCTATTTGCCTTTCACGGTGTATGAGCTGACATGAACCCTATCTCAAAAGCATAATGATCTAAGACATGGTAGTGTATCTTCAGTGAAACTTTTTTCTTTTTAATTTCTAGTTCTTCCTCCTCAACCAGAAAAAATCAAGATTTCCAACATCACACACTCCTCTGCTGTGATTTCTTGGACAATATTGGATGGCTATTCTATTTCTTCTGTTACTATCCGTTACAAGGTTCAAGGCAAGAATGAAGACCAGCACATTGATGTGAAGATAAAAAATGCCACCATCACTCAGTATCAGCTCAAGGGCCTAGAGCCTGAAACGGCTTACCATGTGGACATTTTTGCAGAGAACAACATAGGGTCAAGCAAGCCAGCCTTTTCTCATGAACTAGTGACCCTCCCAGAATCTCCAGGTTGGTTGAATGGACAGGTATTTACATAGGATTACCGTGCAGCCCTGTAGGCAGCTAGTTTATCAGGACGGGCCTGTGAAATGAAAACCTATGAAAGGTCGGTGGGTGAAGGGACAGGTATTTACGGAGAGGTCCTTAATATCAAAATGCCTCCAAGAAGGATCCCTGTTGGTCCATTTTCTATTATTAAACCTTAGAATAGACCAGTCTATCAGCATATCCCATCCGGCAATCTAAGAAGAAAGCTCTGAGGAATATGAACTTTAATTCCGAGGGGAAAGAAGAATGTGGGAGTTGCTGATAGAAGGCAGACTATGCAAGAGCTCCAGTGGAAGGCTCCAGGAACCATGCTCCATTCTTCCTCAGACACTCCTCTTTTAGCTTGGATGACGCTGTGCAAATCTGAGTTTTCTTCTACTTTATTGATGCAGGTTATTAGGTCTCCAAGTCCACCACTAACCCCAACCCCAGAAATAGTTCGCGCTTTGAGTTAGAGGTCCTCTCAGAATGCCACACTGTGCCCAGCGTTTGTGACTGATAAAATTTGTTGAGTGTCATTACGTGAACAAAGGCCCCATGTGGGTGGAGCTCCAGCAGGAGGATTGACTTCAAGTCTGTGCAGAAGCGCCTCCCAGATCTCTGTGTTGTGTATAATGTGTGCTAGAGAATGTGGATGGAGGCATGTTAGAGGCAAGTTTTGAAAATGTATGATTTGGATTACAGTCTGTGTTTACAGAAAATGCTATAACTAAATCTAAAAACTTCTTGGTTCTCTTGGAGGATTACTTCGATCTTAAGAAACAAAATCAAACAAGTCGGCTTTAACAGTGCTGATTCTTTGAAACATTTTTGAAATGTTTAAGGAATGGAGAGTCTGCTCAATAGAGAAAATCTTGGTTTTCAGGTCACACTCTTAGTGAGTGCTCCAATTTTGTGATTACTTGTGTTTTGGTAAAATGTAACTTCCTAAATTCAAGCTATACGTAAAATACCAAGAGAAAAATTTTAAAACAAGACAAAACCAAAAATTCTCATCATTCTAGACATCTCTGTATCTGTACATATATAGAGATAGAAAGAAAGATAAATGAGAACGGAGGGATACTTTTAAGAAGATGAGATCATGTGCTGTGTGCTATTACTAATAAACATATATTGAGTTTAATTTTATTTGAATTTCCATAAGGGAAAGAAGTAGAGAGATTAGACCATAGTCTTTATAATTTATTTTGACCTAAGCCCTAAATTCAGTGTTTTTGCCTCTGTCTTTTCCTGTCTTCCTCCTTCCCTTCCTCCCTCTTTTTTTCTATTGGTATCCTTAGGTTTTCTTCATTAACTCTTTTTTTTTTTTTTTTTTTTTTTTTTGAGACAGAGTCTCACTCTGTCACCAGGCGCCAGGCTGGAGTGCAGTGGCGCAAGCTCGGCTCGCTGCAACCTCCGCCTCCCGGGTTCAAGCAATTCTCCTGCCTCAGCCTCCCGAGTAGCTAGGACCACAGGCGCACGCCACCACGCCCAGCTAATTTTTTTTGTATTTTTACTAGAGACGGGGGTTTCACCATGTTGGCCAGAATGGTCTCGATCTCTTGACCTTGTGATCCACCCGCCTTGGCCTCCCAAAGTCCTGGGATTACAGGCGTGAACCACCGCGCCCGGCCGATGGTTATTTTTAATAGGTTTTATGTTTCACTATAACACATTAGTTTCTTATTTTTTTTTTTTAGGTGGAGTTTCACTCTGTCGCCCAAGGTGGAGTGCAGTGGCTCAATCTTGACTTACTGCAGCCTCCGCCTCAGCCTCCCAAGTAGCTGGGACTGCAGGCACAGTCCACCACACCTAGCTATTTTTTTTTTTTTTTTTTTTTTATTTTTATTAGAGACTGGGTTTCACTGTGTTAGCCAGGATGGTCTTGATCTCCTGACCTCGTGATCCGCCTGCCTCAGCCTCCCAAAGTGCTGGGATTATAGGCATGAGCCACGGTGCCCAGCCCTGATTATTCTTTAAAATTTTTAAATTGTGATTAAAAAATACATAAAATTTACCATCTTAGATATTTTTGAGTGTATAGTTCAGCAGCATTGAGTCTGTTCACGTTGCTGTGCAGGTGAATCTCCAGAACTTTTTCATTTTGCAAAACTGAGACTCTGTGTCCATTAAATAGCAATTCTCCATCTCCCTTTTCTCCTAGTCCCTGGCAGCCAACATTCTATGTTTGGTTTTTTATGAACTTGATGACTTAGGATACCTCATATAAGTGGAATTGTACAGTATTATCCATTTGTCTCTGGCTTAGTTCACTTAGCATAATGTCCTCAAGGTTCACCCCTGTTGTAATGTGTCAGAATTTCCTTCCTTTTATGGCTAAATAACATTCCATTGCATGTGTATATCACATTTTCTTTCTCAGTTTATCTGTTAATTGACATTTGGGTTCTTCTGCCTTTTGACTGTTGTGAATCATGCTACTATGAACATGGGTATGCAAATATCTCTGAGATCCGGCCTTCAAATCTTTTGGCTGTGTATACGCAGCAGCAGAATACCTGAATCTACCCTGATTAGTTTAAAATGTTACACCAACCTTGCCTTCCTGGAATAAATTCAACATGACATATTATTCCTTTTAAATGTAGCTGAATTCAATTTGCTAACATTTTGTTAAGGATTTTTGGCCTTATATTCTTGAGTAAAATGGGCATGGAATGTTCTTTTTTCGTTCTATCCTTGTTAGATTTTGGTATCAAAATATGCCAAGAATTAGGAGTGTTTCCTCTTTTTCTGTGTTTTGAGACATTTTGGTTACATTCGACTTATTTGTTTATTTTAAGGTTTTGTGGAATTTACTAGTGAAATCCTCTGGATCTGGCTGTTTCTTTGAGGCAAGGTTTTTAATTACTAATTCAATTTATTTCATTATAGAACTACTAGGATTTTCTATGTGTTGGTTTTGGTAAATTATATTTTTCTAGGATTTATTTCCTAGAAATATTCTAGGAATCAATTTTATCTAAGTTATTTAATATATTAGCATAAAGTTATTTTTAATATCCTTGTGATCCTTTATTGCCTATATGTAGTAATTTCCCCATTTTAAATTCCTGATATTGGTTATTTTTGTCTTTCTTTTTTGTCTCAGTCAGTCTCACTAGATGTTAGTCACTAGTTTTTCAAACAACCAGGTTTTAACTTGCTTGAGGTCCTCCAAAAAGCATTTAATTCTCTCCAATGTATGTTTTTTATTTCATTAATTTCTGCATTTATCTTTGTTACTACTTTATTTCCTAAATTACTGAAATGGATGCCTACTTCATTTACTTTTCAACCTTTTTTCTTTTCTAATATATTTATTGAAGGCTTTAAATTGTCCTCTGAGTACTGCTTTAGCTGTATCCCACTGTTGGATAATTGTTCAGTTAAAAAATATTTTCTAATTCCCATTTTGATTCTTATTTGCCCTAGGGATTCCTTGGAATTATATTTCTTAATTTCTAAATATAAAGGTGTTCCTTCCAGTTATCTATTTGTTATTAATTTCTCTCCAAATTGCACTGTGGTCAGGAAATACACTGGTGATTTCAAGCCTTTGATTTTTTGATAACTTACTTTATTGACCTGTGCCTGGTGAACTTTTATAAATGTGTTTGTTCTTGGAAAGACTGTAAAGTTTGCTGACTATTCTCTTCATGTCCATTATGTCACTGTATTCTTCAGAACGATGTAGGTACACATGTTAGTTTACTGGATTTCAAATTGCTTGAGAGAAATGTGTGAACATTCCTGGCTATTATTCTGGATTTGTCTGTGTTTCCCTATAATCCTGTCACCATTTGTTTTATATATTTTGAACCCCATATCTAGTCTGTTTGATATAGGTACACACATGACTTTTCTATTACTTATTTGATGGTAAAGCTTGTTCATACTTTAGTTTCAGCCTTCTGAATCCTTATGTTTGCCAGTACCTCTGGTTGACCACATGCAGTCATATTTAATTTTTTCATCAGTCTGACAATCTATTGGTGCATTTAGACCATCTACAGTCAGTATAATTACTAATGTTTAGGGGTTTATTTTTACCCTCTTATTTTGAAGAGATGTGATCTGCCTGCCTGAGTTTTTCTTTATTTAGAAGTAGTAAGCACAGTTGTGTTGTAATCTGTTAGTTCTCAGAGCTTTATTTCTATTTCTTTGTGGGCTGGGTCTTCTGGTTCTCATTCATGGTATCTTATTTCCTTGTATTTCTGATTTTTTTTGGCGTATGCTGACATTAAACTTGAAAAATGAAGTGTAGGCATAACTGGAGGCCTTGGCAATATCTTATTTGCCTTTGGTGGGCCCAGGATCATCTTAATCCATATTCCAGGCAGGAAGTTCCCAGGACTACCTCCATGACAGGCATCAGGGGCCTGGCTGGCATCTGGTTTCTGTTTTCTCTGAGGGTGGAGCCTTTGCCCTACATCGGGAGGTAGTCAACCAGAGCCAGAGGTGGTCAACCAGAGGCGAGGCCCACCCTTGGTGGACCTCTCACTGTTCCTGGCCTCCCTGGTCCCTTGAGGCTGCTGGAGGACAGCGCATTGTATAACTGCTCTTCCGGCATCAGCCCTGTCTCAGGGCGAGGGCAGTTCTAGGTACTGGGCTCCCCCCAACCCCCACCCCCAGGCTTTCCTTTCCTCTTGAGTTTTGCCCTCACTTCTGTGTTACCTCACTGATGCTGTTGGCAAGTGACTTTTACAATGAATCCACGTTTCACGTCCTTGGCAGTGGAGTGGTCTGACCCACCTGGGTCTCTCCTCCCTGGAGTGTCTCCATCTGCTCACCTGCTTCTCCGCTGAGGTGGCCTCTACACAGACTTCCAGTCAAGAGTTCAGTCTGTCACCACCCACCCTCTGCTGACAGTACCAGTGGCGATGCGGTCCGTCACCCTGTAGGGAGGTTCCCTTGTTCCTCCCCACAGCTCTGTTCCTGTCAGGGCTGTGCCCTGTCTCCCCAGCACCATCTGGGGCCAGGTCTGACACTTGTCCCCCTTCCTCTGCTGTGACACCCCTCATACTCCTGCAGACCCTGTTAACTCCGCTCTGCCCCGTCCTGGCCTCATCTCCCCAGCGACAGTGCCTCGGGGACGCTCCACCTCCACCCACCCACACACCCACTTTGTCCTGGCAGACTTGCCATTCCCCCAGCCCAGAGCCTCCGGAAGCGGTGCCCCTCCCAGGGGCTGGCTTCAGCCATCTGCCCCAGCCTCCCCAGCCCCAGCCTCCCAGCCCAGCTGGCACATCTGACAAATGCTTCCTGCTTCCTCAGCCGCACCCGCCACTGGTTCAGCCCTTCTGGGCCTCCAAGAGCCTTCAGTTGTTATCTGGTTTAAGCTTCCCAGCAGCCCTCCGGACAGGGGTGGGCACACGCCTGGTTCTGTATGACCCCACAAGCTCAAAACAGTTCTCCCCTTTTTAAATGGGGAAAAAGAAAAAGAATCACATCTCATGACACATGAAACTCATATGAAGTTAAAATGTCAGTGTCCACAAATAAAGCCTCGTGGGCACCCGGCCACATTATGCGTGGCTGCTTTCGCACCATGACCAGGGTTGGGTATTTGTGCCAGAGCTGGCAGCCCCTGGCCTGAGCTGCTTACTCTCTGGAGGGTAGCGTGGCACCTAGGGAGGCAGGCGGTGCACAAGCAGACTCTGAGTCTGCGGCTTAGAGGCGCAGGGTCGTCATCCTCATGCAGCGACAAGCCCTTCGGCTCTGCGGTTCTGGTGCTGGTCTTGTGGGCCTGCAGGGCTGCCAGGGAGTGGGGCTCTTTCCATCTTTTTGTCCACCTTCTTCTGGTGGTGCCCTTCAGAGGACTCCCCAGGACAAGGCACTCATTCTCAAGGTCGCGATCTGACCTGCTAGCTGCACAGCTGGGTGTCAGGGGCAGGGGCGAGGGAGGCTGAGGGAGGTGGTGTCAGCCATAGATCAGTGCAGCTGTCCCTACTTTACAGACACGCCCAGTTAGCTGGCCAAGTTCTCTGACCAGCAAGTCACAGAGCCGGATGAGCTCGAGGCCACTGGACTTCGCCGCCAGGCCCCCAGCCATGCCCGGCAGCGTCAGGTCATGTTTACTCGTGGCATGGCACACCCGCCGTCCACATGCACGCTGAATCTGTATTTATCTCTGTATCTGTAGGAGCCCAAGAAGTTTCATAAATAGCCGAGTTCCCAGGCTATTTGCACCTTTTACAGGTAAGGCACCTGCAGTCCAGAGAGGCGGTGAGATTTCCTCTAGGGTCTCACAACTTTTTTTTTTTTTTTTTTTTGAGACGAAGTTTCGCTCTGTTGCCCAGGCTGGAGTGCAATGGCACTACCTTGGCTCACTGCAACCTTTGCCTCCCAGGTTCAAGCAATTCTCCTGCCTCAGCCTCCTGAGTAGCTGGGATTACAGGTACTGGCCACCATGCCTGGCTATTTTTTTTTGTATTTAGTAGAGATAGGGTTTCACCATGTTGGTCAGGCTGGTCTCAAATTCCTGACCTCAGGTGATCCACCCGCCTTGGCCTCCCAAAGTGCTGGGATTACAGGCATGAGCCACCGCACCCAGCCAGGGGTCTCACAACATTTTTTTTTTTTTTTTGAGATGGAGTTTCGCTCTTGTTGCCCAGGCTAGAGTGCAATGGCGTGATCTCAGTTCACTGCAACCTCCACCTCCCAAGTTCAAGTGATTCTCCTGCCTCAGCTTCCTGAGTAGCTGGGATTACAGGCATGCACCACCACGCCTGGCTAATTTTGTATTTTTAGTAGAAACAGAGTTTCTCCATGTTGGTCAGGCTCGTCTCAAACTTCCGACCTCAGGTGACCCACCTGCCTCAGCCTCCCAAAGTGCTGGGATTACAGGCATGAGCCACTGCGCCCGGCCTCACGACTTCTTAGTTCACTTCAGTTTCATCAAAGATGCTGAGGCCCAGCTGGTCTATCTCAGGGATGCGTTTGAGACAAAGGCACAGTTTCGTGAACACAGCATTCGCCTCACTCAAGTTCGTTTTTGTGTTTCCCTGGTACCGTAAATGAGACACAGAAATATTTACAGAATAAATACATACGGAATAAAGTGCAGAAATCATTCTTGAAGTCCCCCGTCCCTCTGCCATATGACTCTTTCACCAGCCGAGATGCCCTCCAGACTTCCAGTCCTGCAGACTCCCTCCCAGCTTCCTCCCCGTCCCTCTTCCTCCCTGTTCCCATCTCAAGAGCCCACCAGGTACAGGGAGACAGGAGGGCCCTGGTCCCAGGTTGGTGGGGTAGGAGCAGGCATTGTGGCTGGTAAAGCGGGTGAGTGGCCTTGGTCAGGCCTGAGCTGGTGCTTCGGGCACCAGGGGGAACCTCATGGATCCAGGAGGATGGTCCCATGGAGAGTGGGGCTGTGGCGGGTGGTGGGGAGGTCGCAGGCCCTGAGACAGGGGCCAGGGGCTGGTTGCCTGTCTCTCTGAGCCTGGTTTCTTCACCTGCATTGGTCCACACCTCCAAGGGTTGCAAACATGGAAACGGGTTGTGCATTTAACGCTTGGGGCATGGCAGCTGTGAGGGGTCTGGACGGGACGCCCTGATCCTGTCAGCTCAGCGCTGCTTCATACGCGGTACCTGGTACTGTCTGTGCCAGGACAGGGTGACTGTGAGATAAGGCTCAGGGGCTCCTAGGCAGGTCTCTGGAACCTCACAGCCCAGACTCAAGTCCTGCCCCTGCTGGGAAGAGCACCAGGGCAGCCTGTGCCATGGGGCCGGGGGAGTGGCCTGCACAGGGCCAGAGCCCCATGGGCACCTGGTGAGTGTCGTGGTGGGTCACACGTGTGCCCTCCTCACTGCAGTGCTGCCAGACCCTGGTTTCCCACCACGTGGACCCCTCCCTGCGGGATGAAGATGGTTACACAGCGGCGGACCTGGCGGAGTACCACGGACACCGGGACTGTGCCCAGTACCTGCGGGAGATGGCCCAGGCGGTAAGGCTCAGGGTCTCCAGCCACCCTGGAGGCGTGGGGGTGGGCCCAGACCCCAGCCAGGGCCCCACTGCTGAACCTGCGGCACACTCAGCTGGACCGCGTCCAACTCACACACGGCGTCGGGGCCAGGAACAAGGGCCTGAGGAGGACTGAGGTGCCACAGGGCAGCCAGTGCCAGAGCCAGGCTGTGACCGGGCAGGACAGAGGCCATGACATGGGCGGGGCCAGGGCTGTGACAAGGACAGGGGCTGTAACAGGGGCCAGAACAGAGGGCATGTGTCAGGGCCCAGCCTGGGCTTGTGGCTGGGACCTGCCATTCGCCTGGGTCACAGAGACCACACCTGTGACTCGAGAGCCTCTGGGGCCAGGGTTTCTCGTGGGCGATGTATGTCAGACTGAGGGGCCCAGGTGTGGGGGCAGAGCCTCCCACAGGTGACCGCAAGGCGGCTGGCAGCCCTGCAGCAGCCAGAAGGCACCGGATGCCAGCCCAGGCTCTTGCCTCTCAGCCTGGGACCTCACAGTCTCTCATCTCCCCATTTCTAAGGACAGGGGTCTTGTCTGTCCCACTGGTCCCCATCCCCTAGCATATGACAGGGCTCAAGAAGTGTTTGCTGAATGAACAAATAAGCAAAGGGACAGAAAAGCAGGCGGATGCATGAGGGTGAACCAAGGAGGGGATGGATGGGGAGAGAACAGACAGAGGAATGAGCGGGCAGGGAGGCCAAAGGAGGGAGGGATGGGAGAGGAATAAATGGAGGAGAGAGAGCGCAGGAGAGTGGAGAGAGGAGAGATGGACAGAGAAGGAATGGATAGAGAAAGGTGGATGGAGGATGTGGATGGAGGATGTGGATAGAGGAGGGTGGATGGAGCAGGGCGAATGGAGGAAGGTGGATGGAGGAGGGTGGATGGAGGCTGTGGATGGAGGATGTGGATGGAGGATGTGGATGGACGAGGGTGGATAGAGGAGGGTGGATGGAGGAGGGTGGATGGAGGATGTGGATGGAGGAGGGTGGATGGAGGATGTGGATGGAGGAGGGTGGATGGAGGAGGGTGGATGGAGGATGTGGATGGACGAGGGTGGATGGAGGATGTGGTTGGAGGATGTGGATGGACGAGGGTGGATGGAGGCTGTGGATGGAGGATGTGGATGGGGAAATGAATGGAGTAGCAGGTGGGAGAGGGTGCTTTGGCATCCACAGTGGATCCCAGTCACCCCCATGCCCTCCCATCTGACCTTCCCTCTATTCCAGGCCCAGGATAGTTACTATGACAAATCCATCTAGCCTACCTCAGTTTCTGCCACATCTCTTTTATTGGACACCCCTTCAGGAAGGTGCTCTGAAATCACCTGGCCCTTCTTTTGGGGTGAGGGCACTGAGGCCCAGAAGGTGACATCACCCTCCACCACCCATCCCGGTCTCCCCAAGGGGTTGCTGTGCCTCCTCTTCTCTGATGCATCCCCACAGAGCATCCGGGACCAACTGAGGCAGAGCCACAGTCCCCCCCAGCCCCCGGGGCCTGCTGAATACTTGCCGCCGCAGGGCCTCTGTTCCCACATGGAAACCCACACCAGGCCTGCTGCACTGTGCAGGCAGCTCGGGTGGCCTCCGAAGAGCATGGCTCTGCCCTGGGTTTGTCCTGGGGCAGCAGTTTCAGGAACTAGAATTCTGTCACTGCTGCAAGTCATGTATTTACTAAATGGTGTCTGTCTTTCTGGCTTGGCTTGAGAGGATGGTGGACCTCCACTGGCTTCTGCTGCAGAGGATGGCGGCTCCATGGCCCGCAGCTGCCTGGGTCTCCACACAGCTCCTCGAAGGCGCCGGGGCTGCCGTGGCCTTTTTTGGGCCCCTCCCTGTACTTCCTGACTGAATGGCAGCTGAGATTAGGAGGTGGGGAGGGCAGCCGTTCGGCCAGTGTTCCAGCCTCCACAAGCCCCTGGCACAAGGGAACAGCCCCACCCGACCTCCCGGGAGTCCCTGATGCTATTCCCACCCTAGCCATGCTGGGGTCCCTGTGTGGGCTTTCTGTCCAAGCAGCGCCTCCGCCTTCCATCCCCAGACCCCATGGTGGTGGAGGACAGGTGGCATCAGGCACACCACCTCCTTCGTATCCACAGTCCCCTCCTGCCCACACCTGGGTACCCCCTGCCCATTGCACAAAAATCCAACCCTGGGGCTTGCCGGGCTCCTCGGTGTGCAGCTTCAGGAGCTGGTTTGGGAGCTCAGGGTTGGGACTGGAGCCTGTCTCTGCCTTCTCCCTCTGGGAGGGTCTGGAGATAGCAGAGGGTGCTTGTCTTTCCCCATGGGAGCTGTCCCCCATCCAGGCCTCAGAGGGAGGGCAGCCTGTCAGCTGCGGGCTGGGGGAGGCCGTGTGCCTGCTGCAGTATTAATGGGAATGCAATCCGCAGGGGCCGTGTGCACCAGCCGCCTCTGTGCTGGCCTCAGAAGAGGTGGTGAAATCCATCATCTGCCTGTGACAGCACAGCCTATATCTGCCCCCAGGGGACTCCTGCATTCCAAGAGCAACAGCAGCTGGGGGAGCGAGGCTGGACAGTAGTGCTGAGACCTGACCTGTGAGGTGCCGGCTTCGTGTCGATCTGTGGGGCCTGCTCGAGTGGCCTCCGGAGAGCACGGCTCTGCCCCGCTTTTGTCCTGGTGCAGCAGTTTCAGGAACTAGAATTCAGTCACTGCTGGAAGCCATGTTTGGGAGCTCAGGGTCGGGACTGGAGCCTGTCTCTGTCTTCTCCCTCTGGGAGGATCTGGTGACAGCAGGGGGTGCTCGTCTCTCCCCATGGGAGCTGTCCCCCTCCAGGCCTCCAAGAGTGGGCAGGCCATCAGCTGCTGCCCCCCAGCTTGGAGTCTGCTCAGGGCACTCAGGAAGGCCAGCCCTGCCCCTCCCTGGGCCTTGGAGACCCCTCGGGGACCCCTCTCTACACAATGAGGGCTGGGACCTTGAAGACCAGGGAAAGGCAGGGGCTGCCCTCAAGGTAGGCCCCCTCCCCTCTGCTAGCCGAGCAGCTGGGCTCCTGGCTGTGGGGCTCTAAGCGCCCTGTCTGGGTGGGGATGGCACATAGCACCCTCCATGCTTAGGGAGTGGAGCCTCCGGCATCCCGCACAGTGCCCAGGGCTGTCCCACTCAGTGTTCCTGGGCATGGGGTACTGGCAAGTTCTGAGCATCTCTAAACCCCAATTTTCTCACACATAAAAAAGACAGGGTCTCTCCCTGTCGTTCAGTCTGGAGTGCAGTGGCACAATCTCAGCTCACTGCAGCTTCAGCCTTCCAGGCTAAAGTGATCCTCCCATCCTGGCCTCCCAAGTAGCTGGGAACAGGTGTGTGCCACCACACCTGGCTAGTTTTTGTATTTTTTTAGAGACGGGCTTTGGCCATGTTGGCAAGGCTGGTCTTGAACTTCTGGACTCAAATGATCCTCCCATCTCTGCCTCCCAAAGTGCTGGGATTACAGGCATAAGCTACCTCGTCTGGCCCAGAGCCTTGTTTTTTGGGTAAAGGAGAAGCTCCTGGCGCACCCAGTGAAGTACCTGTTCTGGTGGGCTCTTGGGACAGTTGTGCTCCCTCCTGCCGGGGTCCAGAAAGGCACTGAGACGTCTTTATTTTAGATATGGGGAAACTGAGGCCCAGAGGAGGTGAGAGGCTTCCTGGGCACTCTCCTCCCCCTGGAAAGGGTGGCACCCACCCTGCCAGTAATGGAATCTCAGCCATGGCAACTGGTGTCCGGCAGCCATCCATGGGCCGTGATTCTCTCCGGCTGGGTGGCGTTACAGGCCTGTGACCTGGCTCGCACGATGCTCTCCATGTATAATGCATGAAGCCTCCTCCAGGCTCCAATCTCACCAAAAACCAGGGACGGGGACAGCAGGCTGGGCCGTGGGGCCATATGACCCCCAACCTGAGGGCAAATGTCCGACGCTGGGATTGGGGGCAGAACACGTCTGTTAGGACCCCAGGGGACAGGACCCAAACACCTGTGCCTCCAGACACTGGCAGCTCCATTGTGGCCTGGGCCTTCCCTGTTAAAACTCGGAGGCCATCCTAATATCAACGGTGGCAGCAGTGTCAAGGTCTGAATGCCACCGTCATGCAGGCCCCTGCCAGGTGCTCTCCGTAATCCCTCGTCTGGTTTACAGGTGAAGAAATGGAGGCTCAGGGGTGGTGTCCCCAGGCTTCTTGGTGGTGAGGAATGGAGCAGGGCTGGGCCACGGGGACCTCGAGGGGTGGCCGAAGGTCCCCTAGGCCACAGGTGCTGTGCCAGGGCCAGAGTCTGATAGTCCCCTGAACCCCAGACTAACTTCCACCTCTTTTGTCTTCCCCAGCATAAGGAGCCGCTGCCATCCGGCCAACCCCCTCACTCTGCCAGGGGTGACCCCTCCCCGTTGACAGCAGATTCGATCTCAGGGCAGGGGCTGAGGGCTCCCGGGGGCAGGGAGGAGGCGAGAGGCACCATCCCGCTCCTGGCTCTGTCCCTGACTGGGCAGGGGAAGGTGCAGGGGGACTGGGGTGGCCTTGCTGTTGGGGCTACTCCAGGCAGGGCTCAGCTCTCCTCTGTCGGTGACACCACTGTGTCCAGCTTTTCTGGCCGTGTCTGATCTGGTGTCTGACTCTGCCCTGCTTGAAGAGGTGATGCCAGCCTCTCACTACGTCTTGAACATGGAGGAAGAAACCAGACTCCTGGGTCCAAGACAGAGAACCTTCTTCAGCATGGCAGGGAGCACATGGCATGTTTTGTGGTATTCCCTTGCCCCTGAGGCCAGGTGGTGTGAGTTGGGTCCCGATGGCAGCTATGCCACATAGGTTGGTGTCTCTACCGAGGACTGCTGAGCCTGGGGAACACCTTGTTCCTTAGCAGAGAGCAAGCCTGCTCCTGGTCCCTCTGTCACTCCCTGCACACACAGCCCTGAGAAGCAGCCCAGAAAGGAAGAGCCAGGCTGTGTGTTCTTGGTCTTTCCCCAGAGGCCAGCCTCTGTGACCAAGGAAGCAGTGGTTCAAGGGCACTGGTGGGAGCAAAGACTGACATCTCTAGTGAGACTCTCATCCTGGCTCTTCGGCGGCCCTTTGCCCTCTCTGAGCCTGTTTCCCCATCTGTGCCCTGGGAGCTGTACTGTGGGTGGGACCGGGGGTTCCTCTGGGTGGCCTCTTGTCTCATGGGGTCCAGGGATCTCAGGTCCCCCTGCCATCTCCCCGAGTGTCTCCTCCCCTGGCCCCTGCAGCATGGAGAGTTAACGGTGCTGTGGTAAGGGATCCTGCCACCCAGCCCAAGCCCGCCCGGCCACCGGACACCTGGGCCTTCAAATATTAATGTGACACCTCCCACTCCTGGGGGCGGCAGCCTCAGCATCCCTGGCATCCCCGGACAGCTGCATTCCCTGTGCTCTGCAGTTCGCTTCTGAGGGCCTCCGGGGCTGGGGGCCGCACAGTTGCTCCCCAGCCGACCGTGCACAGGGTTCCTGGGCTGTGGGCACAGATTGCTGGAAGGAGTGAGGTGCGTGGGGGCCGGGTAGACGGGCTTTCAGGCTGCGTTTCCTCCCCTGTGGCCCCATGGCTGAGGGGCCACCCAGCATCCTTGCCCGGAGGCGGCCTGCACCCACCTTATCCATGAGCAAGGGAGGCTTGGGGAGGTCGAAGGTTCGCTCAGGCAGGGCCAGCTCTACTGCACTGCAGCCCCAGTGCAGCATGAAAATGGGGGCCCCGCGCTCGGAAAGGGGAACGAATTTGAAGGCAGAGACAGCCGTGCGGTTGAGCAAGCTGCAGCATGGGTCCCTCCCACTCGCACAACTGGCCCTGGGCCCAGGCCACAAGTCTGGAATCATGGCCGATTTGAGTCCTCTGCGCTGCCCAGGGCTCTCACTAGCACTGACATGGGAGCCCTGACAGCCACATCTGGCTTCCAATGCCCACCGTAGGGCAGGGCTGGGGAGGTGCCCAGAGGGACTGTGGCATGCGGCCCTGCTGGCTGCGGACAAGGGCTGCCCATGCTCTCAGCTGATGGGCACATCAGGGACCCTCATCCTAGTCCACTGCCCTCCCCTCTCCTCACCAGGACGCTCACGGGGCCATCCATCCCCAAGACACTAATGGGCCGTGTGTCAGGGCTGAAGTTCCAGGCGGACCACAGCACAGGAGTCGGGTAGGGGGTGTGCAGGAGAGTGGACACACGTGTGTGGAGAAAGTGGACACGTGTGTGTGTGCAGGAGTGTGAACATGTGTGTGTGCAGGAGGGAGAGTGGACACGTGTGTGTGCAGGAGTGTGAACACGTGTGTGCTTGAGGGAAAGTGGACACTCGTGTGTGCAGGAGTGTGTACAGGTGTGTGAACACGTGTGTGTGCAGGAGGGAGAGTGAACATGTGTGTGTGTGTGTGCATGCATGTGCACGCATCTTTGTGAGGCCACAGGGCACTGAGCATAGCTGGAAACCAGCTCGTAACCCAGTGCCCGGAGCCTCAGAGCTCAGCTGCCTCCAGAGGGAGCCTGGAAGCTGAGCTTGGAGATAGGGGTGGCCCACCCAATAGAGGTGACAGTGGGTGGGGAACCAAGATGGGGTGCCAGTAAGTGATGGCACTCAGGCAGGAGATGACCCTGGGACAGAACCTTGATCAAGAACCTGACCCTCTCCTGCCACCTCCTAACCCTTCCCAACCCTTCTCAGATGCACAGGCTTCCCAAGGCTCACCCACTGGGTGCCCCCGCCCCTGTCTAGGTGAGCAGGGAAGAGCCCACAGGGGCCCCTCCACTGACCAAGTCCATCCACCCACAGGTGCCTCCGCTGATGACGCCTCCACCGCCACCGTTCCCCCCACCTCCACTGTTGGCCACGACGCACTCCCTGGAGGATGGAAGAGGAGTCCTGGGGCCTGGGAACCCCACCCGTGAGTGCACAGCCTCAGGTGGGCCGGCTGGGGCAGGGGCCTGGGAGTGGGTGCCACTGGCCTCCCCTCTGGGGTCCTGGATTGGTGGGGAAGTCTGCAGGCAGCCGGGCACCAGGTCACCCTCCCTTCCCAGTTGCTTCTGGGTTTCCTTAACTGTCTTTGTTGCTTTGTAAAGGTGAGGATTAGCATTTTCCGTGATGGGCACTTAGAGTCACAGCAACTTGTCCAGGGGTAAAAGCGGGCAGACCGGCTGGTTGGGCCCAGGCCCCTTGCGGATGGGCTGCCTTCCTGAGATCCCAGCATGCCTCGCATGCATGGGCTAGTCAGGCAGGGGGCGGTCCTCACATTGCAGGCCGCCACCATTAGGGGACTGTGACCAGCGTTGATTGGAATGGAATGGAATGGCACAAAAGCATCAGCAGGTGCCACAGGTGGTGAGGGCGAGCTTCCAACACAGGCCCCGCTGCGGCCCTGCGCTCACATGCGGGAGTGTGTGTGTCTGTTCTGTGTCTGTTTCTATGTGATTGTGTGTATGTGATTGTGTCTGATTGTGTCTGTGTTAGTGATTGTGTTTGTGTGTGTCTGTGTTCTGTGTTTCTGTGATTGTGTGTGACTGTATCTGTGTGTGATTGTGTATATGATTGTGTGTGTCTGTGTCCATGATTGTGCCTGCATGTGTCTTGTGTGTGACTGGGTCCGTGTGTGTGATTGTGTATATGTTATTGTATCTGTGTGTATGTTTGTGTCTGTGTATGAATTGTGTCTGTTTCTGTGTGTGATTGTGTCTGTGTGTTATTGTATCTGTGTGTGATTGTGTCTGTTCTGTGTATATTTCTGTGATTGTGTCTGTTTGATTGTGACTGTGTCTGTGTGATTATGCCTGTGTGTGATTGTGTGTCTGTGTGTGATTGTGTGTATGTATGTGTGATTGTGTCTGTGTGGGACTGTGTGTGTGTGTGATTGTGTTTGTGACTGTGTGTGTATGTGTATATGTGATTGTTTCTGTGTGGGACTGTGTATATGTGATTGTGTTTGTGACTGTGTGTATGTGTGTGTGTGATTGTGTTGGTGTGTGTCTGCCTGGCTGTGATGCAGATGTGTTCTTCACTCAAGGTTGACACTGAAGTGTGTGTTTGCATCAGGGCAGGGAGCATTGCGGGCAGCTCTGGGGTCTGCAGAGCTGCGTTAGGAGCCTGTGACCCCCAGGCCTCAAGCCCTTCCCAGCTCCTCCCCTGCTGCACGAGGGGCTGTGAGATGACCCAAGGGTGTGCCTCAGACTCTCCCATCTACCAGGCTGGGGCTGGCCCCAGTGACTCCAGTGAAGCCCCTGAGGACTTCTGATGCAGGGTAGGCTGGAGTCTCAGCTGGTTCAGGAGGCCGGCTCTGCCCCCAGGCCTGGATCCCAATGCTCTGCATCTCTGCTCCCCAGCCCTTGCCTTTCTGCAACACCCCCTTCTTCTCGGCAGCTGCGTCCCTCAGCCCCGCCCGGCCTGGCCATCCTGACCAGCCTCTTCCCAGAGAGCAGATGAGCAGCCCAGCCCCTCCGAGGATGACCACCAATGCCACGACCCACCCTGCGGTGCGCCCCCCCACCCCTGTGTCCCTGTCTTCCAGGGCCCCCAGCCAGCCTCTGTCCCCATCCTCTTGGGGGGCCCAGTGAAGCCCCCCCAGCACAGCCAGGCCTTTCCCTGAAGGGTGGACGCCAGGCTGCCCGCGTCACTCCGCTGCTCTCAACCACACCCTGAGTTCTGAGGAGACGGGAGAGTTAGGGCGATGGCAGCTGTCTCCCCACCACAGAAACGCGGGGACCCTGCTCTGTCATCCCAGAGGGCTGCAGTGGCCCAAGCCCCTCTCCTCGACCTCTGAGCTCAGGGGTGCTCTGTGGCCACCTGGAGTGCGGAGATCGCAGCAGCCATCCATGGGCAGGGGCCCACCGCCACTATCCTCCTCCTCAAGGCTTCACCCAGCCTGAACCAACAGAAGGGTCCTGCACCCCTCCCCACTCTTTCCTGGGCACCAGGCCCTTAGAAACTCAGCCCAGCCTTTCCCTGAGAGACTCCTGTGGATTCTCAACCACAGATGTTCGGTGGGAGTCCAGGCAGTGCTGCGTGGCACTGCCCCTCCTGGAGAGCTGGCATGTGCCCAGCACACTGAAGGCTCTGTGGTGAAAAGCTGCACCACAGGACTGGCTGCCAGACTTTGTCTATGTAGCAGTGCCCAGAGCGAGTTTGCCCAGGGACACACAGTATCTGCTGGCCTTGTATCGGAGGCAGGAAGGGGTCTCTGGTTTCATTTCTCTGCCAACAATCCCCTCACACACACCTCGCCCCTGCCCCCACCTTGGTTCCCTGCTCTCGGAGGCCTCACTCTTAAGCTGGAGATGAGGGGGTGGGGTGCTGTCCATGGCCCCCACTGTCCCTCCTCTCAGAGCGCCCTGTTAGCGTGCCCTGGGCTGAGCCAACCCTCCATGCTGTCTCAGATCTTCCTGCCACTCAGGGTCTGGGTCCCCTCTGGGCCTGTGTGACCCACCCCTGTCTGCACAGGGGACAGAGACGGTGCTGGCGGGGAATGCCCCAGATGGCCTGGCCTCACTGCAGCTGGACCGGCTGCCCTCAGGTGACATCGATGGGCTGGTGCCCACGCGGGATGAGTGCGGCCGGCCCATCCCCGAGTGGAAGCGGCAGGTAATGGTGCGGAAGCTGCAGGCACGCCTGGGCGCAGAGAGCGCCGCAGAGGCCCAGGTAGGCCCTGGGAAGGGGCGGGGTGGCGCAAGGCCTTTTCCAGGCAGGTGGAAGTGGAAGTCAGGGCGCCCGGAGCCCAGACCTGAATCCAAGACCCAGGGGCTCCTCTACTCTTTGGCCTTGGCTATTGCTTCCACCGGAGGATGAAGTGAACCAGACCAGAGGACTCTGAGCAGAGCCCCTTCCCCTGCTCTGGAGGCATTCGTCCCACGCAGTCTTGCACTTGGCCACTTGGCAGATTTGTGGCACATGCCTGCCTGTGCCAAGTGCTGTTCTAGGCAGTGAAGGGCACGCCCTGCCCTCCCAGTGCAGCGTCTAGCGGGGAAGACGGTGGTTCATGGGCAGGTGTTGGCAGGTGTATGGGCGATTCCCACTGCTGTGGAGAAAGCAAAGCATTTGGGGGGGCTATGACATATGGGTGCTTAGGGGGCCCCTCCGGGGACGTAGCCTTGAGCAGGGGCCAGAAGGAAGAGAGGGGGAGCCCTGTGGGAATTTGGGGCAAGCACCGCCTAGGCAGAGGGAACAGCCAGTGCGACGTCCTGAGGCCTGGCTGACCTAGGGTGGGGCAGGAGGGGCACCCAGGCGAGGAGGGGGTGCCTGAGGCTGGAGGGGAACCTGGCTGGTATGACGGTACGTCTGTGAGGCTGTGAGGAGCCACTGAGAATCTGAGCAGAGAAGGGCTGTGGTTTGGATTTAACAGGCTCGCTGGCTGCTGTGCAGACAGTTCAGGAATTGTACCCTCAGAGGCCTACGATTTTGTCAGGACAGTGAGTTCTGCACCCCCTGGTCTAGCGCTACGCTGTCCAGCACGGTCATGTAGCTACACGGGGCCACTTACATTAATTAAAATGTAAGGAAAGTAAAAGTCCCGCCCCTCCGTTGCACCAGCCGCCTGTCGTTTCTATAGCCACAGGTGGCTCCTGGCTGCTGGAATACAGCCCCAGGACTGTGGGACAGCCCTGAGGGCCCAGCCTGTCCTTGCTTGTTGGACTGGGATCCAAAGGGCCTGAGGGCCGCAGGGTTCAGAGCAGAGCAAGACTGGAACTGAGCAGGTCAGAGGGTCTGCCCTAGCTGGGAAGGCCCTTGAAGTCTTACCTTGGGGCAAGACCAGAGGCTCTGCAGAGACGCTGAGAACTCAGGGACTTGGAGGCTGGGTGGGCTGCTGGCAGGTGGTCAGGCTGATGGTGGGTGGGTGGACTGAGGGTGGGCAGGGGGTGCTGATGGCGGGTGGGTGGACCGATGGCGGGCGAGGGGGCCGATGGCAGGTGGGCAGGCTAAGGGGTTCAAGATATGGGCTTGGGCACAGCCTGGCAAAGGTTGGGAGTCCCTGTTGGGCTCTCGGGGTGGACACAGCATAGGACAGCAGATGCTAATTGGGCGGCAGGGATGGATGAGGTGGCAGGGGTGCAGAGTAGAGTGGCTGAGCTGCCTTCTCCCAGGGCTGCTGTCTAAACACAGAAAGCTCCACATATGGTCGGAAGGGGCTGGGAGGGCCCTGACCATGAAACCTGGAGCAGATGTGGGGAGATCAGGAACAGTATGGAGGAGGCAGCGCAGGGGCACCTCTACCCTTTGAGAGGAAACCAGCCTTCCCTGAGCCTCCAGCTCTGGACTGGGGCCGGCCACCCCAGGAGCTGGTGTCCAGCAGCCCTGGCCCCGCTCACCCTGCCCTTCCTGTGCCCAGGATGATGGTGGCAGCTCCGGCCCTGTGGAGCAGGCGTCCTGGAGGTACTCGCAGACCCACCAAGCCATCCTGGGCCCCTTTGGGGAGCTACTGACCGAGGATGACCTGGTGTACCTGGAGAAGCAGATCGCAGACCTGCAGCTTCGGCGCCGCTGTCAGGAGTATGAGAGTGAGCTGGGCCGGCTGGCGGCTGAGCTGCAGGCCCTGCTGCCCGAGCCCCTGGTCAGCATCACGGTCAATAGCCACTTCCTGCCCCGGGCGCCCAGACTAGAGGCCGAGGAGGCCCCCACCCTGTCGGCTGAGGCCACGTGCTCTGCAGAGGCCTCAGAGGTGGCCCCTGGGGGGCAGCCCCTGCCCTTCTGGTGCAGCCACATCTCCCACCTGGTGCGCAGCCTGTCCCTGCTGTTGAAGGGCGTGCACGGGCTAGTGCAGGGGGATGAGAAGCCAGCCACCCGGCCCCTCCAGAACACCTGCAGGGAGGCCTCGGCCAGCCCCGCTTGGAGTGAGGCCCAGCGCCAGATCCAGGAGTGGGGGGTGTCTGTGCGGACGCTGCGGGGCAACTTTGAGTCGGCCTCCGGCCCACTCTGTGGCTTCAACCCTGGCCCCTGCGAGCCAGGAGCCCAGCCCAGGCAGTGCCTGAGTGGCTGCTGGAAAGCCCTGCCTAAGCCCCGCAGTGTCCCAGCTTTGGGGCAGCCCAGGCCTGGCGACACAGAGGAGGCCAGCGACTCCAGCATCAGCTGCGAGGAGGTGCCATCAGAGGCGGGCGCCGCGGCCGCCCAGGACCTGGCTAGCCTGCGCAAGGAGCGCATCGTCATGCTCTTCCTCAGCCACTGGAGGAGGTCGGCCTACACGCCGGCCCTCAAGACTGCGGCCTGCAGGACCCTAGAAGCCCAACACGCAGGGTCTCGGGGCCAGGAGGCCACCAGGAGCCCTGGGCCACCCTCTCCGCCCAGCCAGGGCCCCCGGCTGGGCCACCTGTGGCAGCAGCGCAGCACCATCACCCACCTGCTGGGCCACTGGAAGGCCATCATGGCTCATGTGCCTGCCCGGCAGCTGCGGCGGCTGAGCCGGCGGCCCCGTGGGGCCCTGTCCCCTGAGCAGTTCTTGCCCCACGTGGACGGGGCTCCCGTGCCCTACAGCAGCCTCTCACTGGACCTCTTCATGCTGGGCTACTTCCAGCTCCTAGAGTGCGACCTGCCAGCTGAGGAACGCAAGGCGCGCCATCTGCTCTGCTTCGAAGTCTTCGAGCACCTGGGCACCCACGGCTGGGAGGCTGTGCGCACCTTCCACAAGGCCGTGACCGATGAGGTGGCCGCTGGTCGCCGGGCCTGGACTGACGGCTTTGAGGACATCAAAGCCCGCTTCTTCGGCTCCAGCCAGGGTCCCGCCTGGGACTCGGAGCCTGGCCGCAAGTCAGGACTGACACCGCTTGGGCCCCTGCTGCACGCTGCCGTCCCCTGCCGCGGCCCCGAGCCCAGAGTACAGCGGCTGGGGACCCATTCCCAGCGGGGCAGCTTCAACAACGAGGACATCTGCGGCTACATCGACCGGAGCTTTGCCTTCTGGAAGGAGAAGGAAGCTGAGATGTTCAACTTTGGAGAGTGACCCGGCTGGCAGCCTGCTTTTCAGATTGTGGTTTGGGGGTGACTTGGGGTTTCTCTTTTCTTTTCCTTGCTTACTCCCTTGGTGGCCGGGTGAGCTAGGCAAAGCTGCTGGATGCTCGGTGTGTGCATGGCGGCCTCTAGTCCTGCCGGTTATCACAGGCTGCGGGACTCTTCTGTCGCCTGCTTCTCCTCCAAGCCGGGACTCAGACTCCTTCTCACCACTGCCTCCAGGAAGCCCCTTGGTAGGCCCTGAACTTAGGTGACAGTCCACCCCAGCCCAGGGCACCTGTGCCAGGCTGGCCCCCGGGACCTAGGATGCTGTTTCCCACCTGTCCTTCCCTAGTGCCACCAGTTACCTGGCCGTCCTGTCCCTCAGTGCCACCAGTTACCTGGCCGTCCTGTCCCTCAGTTTCTCTGGTGCTGGTGGTCTCAGCCACATCTGCCTTCCACATGAGCCTGAGGTGGGCCGAGGCCCTGGTCCTGCCCGTTCCTCCTGCTGACCTTGGGCCACACCCCTTCACCTCCCATGGACAGATTCCATGGGCAGGAGGCCTTCCTGCCAGACCGTCCCTGCCGGTCACACACCTACGCCCACCAGGCCAGTGCCCCACCCCCAAGGTGCTCCAGAGGCCCAGCACCCTCAAAGGAAGGCTCCCCATGGGGACCCTGTCCTCCAGCTGACTGCCCTGGCCTGGTCGTGGGCCCCCGCAAGACCGGAGAGCAGGGGCATGGGAGTAGCAGTGGTCAGGAGGCCTCCGGGCAGGGTGGCCGGAGCCCACTCTCAAAGGCTGCTGCAACAAAGGAGAATGCCACCAGGGGTGGCCACCAGCCGGACCTCGGTGGAGTGTGGCTACTTTGTGAGGGCACTTGGGTGTCACCCACAGCGCACCTCTCCTCCACAGGGGCCTGGGTGCTGGAGGGAGGGACACAGGGAAATGGATTCCACCCTTGAGGGCTCTGGGTGCTGCAGAGTATCCCTTAACGGGTGCTGGGCATGGTTGGCACAGGGTGTGGCTTGTCCCCAGCTCCCGATGGCAGCCAGGAGGATGGATCATCACTGAGGCTCTGGGGCTGACGAGGGCTGGGCCCAAGCTCACAGGGTCTTTGGGGGCAGGGCTCTGCAGGTGTGAGATGGCCCAGCAGGCAGGGCAGAGAGGGGAGGCTTCAGGTTCTCTGGGACAGAGGAGGGTGCAGTCAGGGACAAGCTTGTCGGGGTCCCCACCTCGCTCCCAGGGGATTGTCCGGGCAGAGCATGGAGGGCAGTGGGCAAGCTGGTAGATGGAATAGAGAGACTCTTACGGCTGACTGGGGCCCACAGGGAGGGACGCTCAAGAAGATGTAAAATTGAGAGGGGTGGTATTGGCCATCGGGGCGGGCAGGGCCGGGAAGGGAAATAGCACTGGCCCAGCCCCAGGCCAGTGGCTTTTCCCCCAGGGCCTGCTCTGTAGCCGGCCCCCTCCGGCTTCCTCCACTGCTGAGGACCCTGTCGCAGAGCTGAAGCTGAACATGTGTTTGCTAAATAAAGATTCCCGTTCCTAGCCCACCCCTCTTGTGCTTGTTCACCCACCCCTGAGAGCCGCCTGTACCCTCAGAGAGCCCGGTACCAAGACCCGAGCCCTCATCTCAGTTGAAACACCAGGGCCATGTTCTTGGTCCCTCTTGGTCTCTGGCTTCTCATCTGCAGCATGGGGCGCATGCGGACCTCACACTTCCGGGGTTGCAGTGAGGGAGGACAGAGGTTCCACATGGGAGGGGCCTCTGCTGGGGAATCAATATCATCTCAGACACTCACCAGCGTGCAGCCGGCATTTCGGAATTCCTTCTCTTTCCTCCGTTTCTCTTTTTCTTCCTTTCTTTCCTTCCTTTTTTCTCTTTCTCTGCCTCTCTTTTTGTTTCTTCTCCCTCCCTCCCTCCCTCCCTTTTTTTCTTTCCTTTTTTCCTTTCTTTTCTTTCTTTCACAGGATCTGGCTCTGTTGCCCAGGCTGGAATGCAGTGGTGCAATAACCTCGGCTCACTGCAACTTCTGCCTCCTGGGCTCAAGCGATCATCCCACCTCAATCTCCCGAGTAGCTGGAACTACAGGCGTCAGCCACCATGTCCAGCTAATTTTTTTGTATTTTTTGTAAGGTCCAGTTCTTGCTATGTTGTCCAGGCTGGTCTTGAACTCCTGAGTTCAAGAAATCTGCCCACCTCTGCCTCTCAGAGTGTGCTGGGGTAACAGGTGTTTCAGAGTTGTTTGTAATGAGCAGGGTGCTGGGAACAGCCAGGAGCTTCCTGAATGCTGCTTCTCAGTCAGTGGGGGCCTGGCTCTGGGCCACAACAGGCACCCAGTGGAGACAGACGAGGGCGGCTCCATGCAGTGCAGCCACTGCCCAGGGCTGGCAGCGGGCATGGGGCAGCAGGTGGGTCTAGGGAGAGCCCTTGGCTGGGGGTGTCAGGTTTGGGTGTTCCAGTGTCTCCTGGAGTCCCCTCTGGCACCCTTCGCGGGGATGTTGTTCTGACAGAGGAGGGGGCTGGAGGTGGGGGCAGCAGGCCTCAGGTCACCCCTCGCCAAGGGTGCTCAAGAGAGAGCACTGGGCAGGGAGTTAGCCCTCCTGGCTCCAGGTGTCCCTGCCCAATAGCTGTGATCTTGGACAAGTACTCCACAACCTCTGGGCCTCAGTTTCCCAGCTGAGGAGCTGGGTCAAGGCCAGCAATGGGCACACACATCAGGGGTCCCAGGAGGGCCTGGGGTGGGCTGTCAGGTGAGGGGTGAGGTGTGGCTCGGATCCAGGCTGGGTCCCTGGAATGCTGCTGGGGTGCTCTGGAGTGCCCCCTAAATGACCTTCTGCATCATTTAGGTGGGTCTGGAAAGCTGGGGTTTTAAGACATTCCCAGCGATCCTGATGCCCAGCAGCTGGAATCCCTGGCCCAGCAGCAGCTCACCTGTGGGGAGCATGTGTCCCCGGAGCAGGCAGGCGCTGGGCCCTGCAATGCCACAGTCAGCTGTAGGGCACGTTTGGTGCCTATAAATCTGTTGTCCAACTGACAAAAAACTCACTGAGGACCAGAGACCGCACCCCAAGCACCGTGGAGGCGCCGACATCAGCAAGGCGGCCACATGCGAAGCAAAGGCGCAAAGCCCAGGAGCTTCCCGATGAGTCGAAAACATCCAGGAGAAAGGGAGCCGTGTCCCCAGCCCATAGATGAGGGCAGGATGGAGATGTGAAGAAATAGCGACCCTTGCCAAGGGCAGTGCGGGAACCCCAGCTTCTCCCTGCGGCTGGCTCAGTGTTCAGAGGGGCGGGCTCCCTGCATGTCGGTGCACACGCTTAATGCAAAGCCCAGCTCTTATTACAAATTTAATCTCTGAAGGCCATTTAAAAGAAGAAATGAACAAAGCTGCCATGGAGGCCAGCCTGCACAAAGGCCCCCAGCAACCCCTGCCTCTGGGTGGCCACAGCATGCAGCCCCGTTCCACCCAGGATACCCCAGAATAGGATGAAGCTGCAGACACCCCTTCTGAGTGGGCAGCAAAAGACGCCACGGCTTCATCTCTGTTGCTGGCCTGGTTTCAGGGAAGCAGCCGCCACGTTGGGAGCGGCTCTACAGAGGAATCTGTGGGGGAAACCGGTTCTCCAGCCCACAGCCCGCAGACCCTTCCTGCCTCACGCCTCACTTCCGATGACTACAGTTGGACTCAGCACTTCGTGGGACCCTCCTGAGACATCCCGAGGTGGAGCCACCGCACGCAAGCGCTCCCGAGGAGACGCAGAGACACGAGGCTGCCTGCACGCGCTCCCGAGGAGGCGCTGAGAAAGGAGGACGCACACACGCGCACCCGAGGAGACGCGGAGAGACGAGGCCGCCTGCACGCACTCCCGAGGAGGCGCGGAGAGACGAGGCCGCACGCACGCACTCCCGAGGAGACGCGGAGAGACGAGGCCGCCTGCACGCACTCCCGAGGAGGCGCGGAGAGACGAGGCCGCACGCACGCACTCCCGAAGAGACGCGGAGAGACGAGGCCGCACGCACGCGCTCCCGAAGAGACGCGGAGAGACGAGGACGCACGCACGCGCTCCCGAGGAGACGCGGAGACGAGGCCGCACTCACGCACTCCCAAGGAGACGCTGAGAGACGAGGCCGCACGCACGCGCTCCCGAAGAGACGCGGAGAGACGAGGACGCATGCACGCGCTCCCGAGGAGACGAGGCCGCACTCACGCACTCCCGAGGAGACGCTGAGAGACGAGGCCGCACGCACGCGCTCCCGAAGAGACGCGGAGAGACGAGGACGCACGCACGCGCTCCCGAGGAGGCGCTGAGAGACGAGGACGCACGCACGCACGCGCTCCCGAGGAGATGCTAAGACTACGGCGTGTGCGTGGTTCTAGGACCTTGAATTTCAGGGCAGTTCCTTATGCGGCGTGAGATCACTAATGCAGCAGACAAAAACATGTAAATAGCAGAGCAACGAGGGTCTTCCATCTCTGATCCGAAGATGTCATCATTACAGAGGCAGATGCCGTCAAACAAGGTGGTTTGGACCCAAGAAAAAAGAAATCTGAACAGCCAACACACAGCGACACCGCGGCAGGTTCGCAGGGAAGGAGGTGCCGTCCAACGTGCTGAGAACGCTAGAGAAAGGGAAACAAGGACGGCCTGATGGAACCCAGGCCCCAAATCACCCCGGATGGAGTGAGAGGTGCTGTGCAGGGCTGTAAGCACCCCGAGGGGTGGGCAGACTGACGTGTGGACTGGGCCATCCTCACAGCCAGAAGGCCCCGGGCCCAGCAGAGGGGCACTCACACGTTTTTCTTTTTCTTTTTGGAGATGGAGTCTTGCTCTGTCACCCAGGCTGGAGTGCAGTGACGTGATCTCAGCTCACGGCAACCTCCACCTCCCGGGTTCAAGCCATTCTCCTGCCTCAGCCTCCCGAGTAGCTGGGATTACAGGGATACACCACCACGGCCAGCTAATTTTTGTATTTTTAGTAGAGACAGAGTTTTACCATGTTGGCCAGGCTGGTCTCTAACTCCTGACCTCAAGTGATCCACCCGCCTTGGCCTCCCTCAGTGCTGGGATTACAGGCATGAGCTATCCGGCCCGGCCTCACACATTTTAACTTGGCGATTTCATGCTCAGAATCTATTCTGAAGGAATAATTCATACAGGTGACGCCACCTTCATTATAATAGTCCAAAGTGGAAAACAGCTTGAACGTCCATGAACAGGAGGAGTGACCAGTTATGATTCCCAACTTCATAAAGTGTGATGTCATCCTATTGAGATGAAATTGAAAATCGCTTTTTTTTTTTTTTTGAGTCGGAGTCTTGCTCTATCACCAAGGCTGGAGTGCTGTGGTGCAATCTTGGCTCACTGCAACCTCTGGTTCCTGGGTTCAAGCGATTTTCCTGTCTCAGCCTCCCGAGTAGCTGAGACTATAGGCGTGTACCTGGCTAGTTTTTGTATTTTTCATAGAGACAGGGGGTTCACTACATTGGCCAGGCTGGTCTCAAACTCCTGACCTCAGGTGATCCATGCGCCTCAGCCTCCCAAAGTGCTGGGATTACAGGCATAAGCCACTGCGCCCAGCAGAGATTGAAAATTTTATCTTCAAGTGCTGATCACATTAGAAACACCCACAATATAACCGCATGTGAGAAAAGGGCACTGACCCGCACGCAGGCATGCTCATTTTGACAACAGGAAAGAGCTGGGAGCATATTAATGGCAAATGGTCTTTTACTGGTGACGTTTTCTGCTTTTTATTTTTCTGTTTTCTAAAAGGAACTTATGTTATTTTTATCCTCATCAAGAAACTAGCAGTGTATTTTTAAAAGCTGCACCACTCGGCAGCAATCTGTCGATGAGGATCCGTTTTGTGCCCCTGGTGTCGAGTTTCCCAAACTGACCTGTCATCTGAGGTGCTGGGGCTCTGGGCCCCACGATGGTGGCTGTGAGGACTCCACACTTGGCAAGCAGGGCTGTTCCCCGAGCAGAGCCAGCTCCCCGTGACAGCAGCCTGTCATCAGAACCCCTGTCCTCATTTCCTCCAGCCCCAGCTGGGACTGCATTAACCCTGCCTGTTCTGTGTGCGTACAGGGTGGACAGCAGGGAAACCTGACACTCCAGCACTCATCCCATGGTGGTCCTGGACACAGCGAGAGTTGGGGTCCTCCAGCCCCCCCAACATGAGGCTGATGCCCAAGGCCAGGGGCAAAGTTCTGGGTCAGTATGTGACAGGAGCAGGAGAAAGAGCAGAAGTGGGGACTAGGCTGCGCTGTAGAGGGGGCATGGACTCAGGGAACCTCTCTGGAAGGTAACACTGGGAGCACCTGGCAGACCTGGCAGTAATTTTTGTGGTGACCTTCCGCTCCATGGGCTGCATGCATCTCAGGAGCAGGGACTGTGGTTTCCAGGCCACAACCAAGTCCTCAGCGGGTAGCAAGGCCAGCTGCTACGCTCACAGAACACATGCCCTGTGTCCAGGACCCCGGAGGTCAAGGCAGGCACCTCAACATCCTTGAGAAATTCCCTAACTCTCCCAAGAGTGCAGTTCTGTCTCCCTAGGGGCCACCTGGGTCTCTCTGGTGTGTAAGAGCTTTAGGACAATTCCTAGCAGCATTAAGAGGCCGCAGCCTCAGCTCCTCCAGATCTCCTCTGCAGCACAGCTGGAAATGGTCATACTGGTCAGGCCACGTGGCTGCTGGGTGGAGGGCTGAGGGCTTCTCTCCTGTCCACCTGAAGCCCCTCAGCCGTGAAGCTCTGCTCTGACCACTGTATCCTGGGGCGCCTCATTCCCCAACTTAACCCACCTGACCTTGGTCAGGGCCTGCGGTTCTGAGCCAGGTCCCCCAGGTGTGAGGCATTCCCCCTGCAACGAACCAAGTGCTGGACGGGAGGCTGGGAGCCTGCTGATGTATTTTTAGATGACCCTGTTTCTTAACCGTCCTGGGCAGCCCCAAGGCCAAGGCCATGGGGTAGCAGGGGAAGGAGCCCCAGGATCTCCCCTAATCTGAGGGTGCCTCCTTCCCTCTCTGGGCAAAGTGTCTGCACCACCCCCACGGACCCCAAGCTTGGAAAGCCTCTGCAGGCCAGAGTGCACCTATTCAGGATAATCGCATTTTCCCTTGTGACAAAACAAGAGGGCACATCGGTGCTGTCGGCGTTAGCAGTGAAGGCAGCACCTGTCGGCGTCGTGGCCCTGGGCAGAGGCTCTCTGGGACCCCGGTCCCCCACCATGGGCTCCACTGTCCCCACCTTGCAGATGAGGAAACAGGTGGGGAAGCTGCACCCTGCCCCCACCCGTCAGCCCAGCCGCCACAGCTTCCACCCGTCCTTGCCCTGGAGCCCTTCCTGAAGTCTGTCGGAGGCCATGGGTCCCTCGAAGGCCTCAATGGGCTTTCTGAGCTGACAGTCACCGAGGAGCCCGTCTCTCGCTCCTTCCCTCACCAGCCCAGCCCTCACTGCCTGACCCTCCCCCTCCCTGCAGACAGAGGCTAAAAATACCCTCCTGTCCCCACGTGGCCACCAGCCCAGCCCTGCACCGCCCTGCAGGCCTCCGTGTCCCCTGGCTGCCGACTGGGCAGTCCTGCTCTCGGGTCTGTGTTCTCAGCTTCGAGGTCCAGGCTGAGAGGTAGGATCCAGGGGTCTGTGGAACAGGGGACAGCAGAGAGGGCGGGGGGAACTCAGCAGGGAGCAGTAGGGAGGTTAGGGCCAGGTGGGTTAGGCCCAGGAGGCCAGGATCACAGCGGGGTGCTTTGGAGACACTCCCTAGCCCTGCCAGCGGCCAAGCCAGGCTCCTCAGGGTGGGGGCTCAGGAGACAGGTTTCCCTCTGTCCTGGATGGAGAGACGGGATGGGGAAGCCAGGCCACCCCTGGCAGCCAGGAATACTTGGCCACAGTCGCCAGCTTGGCTGGGCTCAGGCCATTTGCTGTCCTGCCCACTCTGCTTCCTCACTCCAGGGCTGGGCAGGAACTAGGGTGAGGCACTGAAACCCCCAGGAAGCCCCGGGCCCATGCAGGGACTCAGGGGTGTCAGCAGGCTCCTCTGAGCTCCCAGGGAAAGTGGGGGCACTCACACCTGCCAGCCTTGGCCAGGGCAGCAGCTGGCCCAAGACAGCACAACAATGACAGGAATGCGAGGCCTGCAGGCGGTGGCCCAGGCCCCAGCCCATCTCCCCCAGGCCCAGGGAGGGCAGAGCCGCCTTCACCAGCTCCAGCACCTGCTTGAGAGTGGCCAGGCAGGACCCCATGCATGCAGTGTTGGGTGGGTACATCGTGTACTGGCCAGGCTGCTGGGGCGTGGGGCCGCTGGCCACCTGAGCCTCCCTGTGTGCAAGAGCCAGGCGCACGCCCAGGGCCTTCCCTGCTCTGGGGTACAGAGGCAGCAACGGGCTCAGGAGGCTGGGGCGCCTCAGCTCCCACTGCCTGCACCTGCACCGTGGCTGCCCCGGCCAGGCTCTTGGCCTCCTAGTTCTCCAGCTGAACTTCGTCATTTCCATGCCGCTGGCATTCCCAAGCATTTTGTCCCCGTGGACGCGTGGCCGCCAATCCTGCCCAGGACGGCTCTGCGAGGCGCCCCCTAGCGGGCGAACGGCCTCTCCGCCGCGCAGCCTTTCGCCCTGGGGTGACCAGATGAAGGCTTGTGCACAGACTGGATCTCTCCTAGGGATGGTTGTCTTAGGGTGCAATACCAGAAGGACATAAGCCACATGCACATAATGACATGAACCTGGAAGCGGCCTTGCTGACTTCAGCCATGTAAGCGTGGTGATGCGAAACCCTCCAGAACACTGCCTGCCTTTGGTTGGCCATTTCTGTTTAGCAGCCTCCACCAGGCCATGTGGACTGCAGGGATGAGCCTGGGCCCCCAAGCGGAGCTCTGAGTTCCAACTCCAGCTCTACCACTTCCTAGCTGTGTGATCTTGGGCAAGTGACTCAAACCTTCTTTGCCTCAGTCTCCCCAGCTGTAAAAGGGGAATTGATTACACCCACCCTCCAGGACTGCTGTGGGGCTGAGTGGTGAATGCACAGGTGATTTTGCTTAGAGCTTCTCTGCATGCTTAGCATGTGGCCTGGCACCTGGGAGCTGCTGCGGGCCCCGAATGGCCTCCCCGGAAACATGGGAGGGACAGAGGATGCCTCCCGGGAGTTTGGGTGCCTCCAGGGCCCCTAGGGGGTGGGCTCAGTGTAGCCCAGGGTTTTGGAAGAGGCTAGGGCATGGGTTTTCCTGCCAGCCTGTCCTGCCCTGAATGCCTGGCCATGGGGAGGTCTCCCACCCTCTCTGAACCTCCATTTCTTCACTGTAAATGAGAATGTCACCTGCCTTACCTTGCAGGGTTCCAGGGGTGGCTTGAGGCAGATGGCGGGTAAAGTGATTGGCATATGGTCAGTGCTCAGCCTGTGTTCATCAAAGGATGAAAGGGCTGGTCGACAGACTGGATGGGTTGCTCAGGTGAATGAGACCGTACCCCCTTTACTGACCCTGCTCTCTTCTCTCCTAGGAGCTCAGGTGGCTCCAGGCACCTCTTCCCTGGAGTGGGCACGGCATCATGGTGCGGAACGTGGATGACCTGGAGTTCCACCTGCCCTCGCACGCCCAGGACATGCTGGAGGGCCTACAGCGGCTGCGCTCTCAGCCTAAGCTGGCGGATGTGACGCTGCTGGTGGGTGGACGGGAACTGCCATGCCACCGTGGCCTCCTGGCCCTCAGCAGCCCCTACTTCCACGCCATGTTTGCGGGTGACTTCGCCGAGAGCTTCTCTGCGCGCGTGGAGCTGCGGGACGTGGAGCCAGCTGTGGTGGGGCAACTGGTGGACTTCGTGTACACGGGCCGGCTGACCATCACGCAGGGCAACGTGGAGGCGCTGACACGCACAGCTGCACGCCTGCACTTCCCCTCCGTGCAGAAGGTCTGCGGCCGCTACCTGCAGCAGCAGCTGGATGCTGCCAACTGCCTGGGCATCTGTGAGTTTGGGGAGCAGCAAGGGCTGCTGGGCGTGGCTGCCAAGGCCTGGGCCTTCCTGCGAGAGAACTTTGAGGCTGTGGCACAGGAGGATGAGTTCCTTCAGCTTCCCCGAGACCGGCTGGCCACTTGTCTGGCCAGTGACCTGCTGCAGGTGCAGCCGGAGCGAAGCCGGCTTGAGGCGCTGCTGCGCTGGGTGCGCCACGACCCGCAGGCCCGCGCCACCCACCTGCCCGAGCTGCTCAGCCTGGTGCACCTGGATGCCGTGCCCAGGCCCTGCGTGCAGCAACTGCTGGCCACAGAGCCGCTGATCCAGGAGTCAGAGGCATGCCGGGCAGCCCTGTCCCAGGGCCATGATGGGGTGAGTGAGCGGCTGGGAGACCCCATCACTGGGAAGCAGGGCAAACACCCACCTGCGTAGGGACAGAGTAAGGAGTGGACATCCCAAGGTGCACTCTGACCTTGCACTGCTCCTTGTTCGGGTCAGTTCCCTGTGAGGACATCACCATTCACCTTCAAGTGCGGATTGTGCCTCTGTGTGTGCCACACCCTGGGTGCCGGGGGTGGAGGGAATGTAGAAGTGGTGAGATCTGACCCTGTCCAGAAGGAGCCTGCAGCTCAGTGGGACAAACCTGGAAACAGATCTCAGGCAGTGTGGAAGGGCCAAACACATGCCCAGGATGCATTCTGGAAAGGGCTGGCAGTCAGGGAGGGCTCTCTGGAGGAGGCAGCATCTGAGCTGGGCCTTAGAGGAGGAATAGGAGATTACAAGGAGGAAAAGAAGGGAAACCATCCAGGAAGGTGGCGCTGCTTGTGCACAAGCAAAGGAGGCACAGATGGGCCTGGCAGTCCGCCCGAGCTTTTACGGGGTGCCACTTCCTGTTTGTGCTGGCGGTGGGCCTGGCAGGGAGGGCGGGTCATGATGGAGTGACAGGTCTGGGAGTGGCTGCTCGGTCAGCTGCCGGGCACCCTGCTCAGGGGCCTTGCTCCAGGGCACTCTAAAGGAGGCAAGTCCGGGGACAAAGAGTGGCTTGGGCTGATGGTCCTCAGGCCTAGGGTGGAGTGAGGAGTGGGCAAAACCCTAACCCCTGTCCCCACTGGATGCCGGCCAGTCACAGAGCACCTGGCCTCCTGCTGGAGCTGGCTTCAGAGCCTTGCCCGGAGGCAGTCACCTTGTATTCTAAATGCTGGCAGTGGGAGATCTGGGGGGTCCATGGAGGGGCCAGGATGGGTGGCTATGGGGGAGCCCTAGACAGTGACTGCTTACTGGACGTTCCTAAGGCAGCCAGCGTTTCCCACTGAGCCAGGACACCCTGGTGCTGCCTGCTAGAGGCCACCCAGGGAGCAGGGGCAGGGAGAAGCTCATGCGTGGCGCTGCGGACCTGCTGCGGGGTGGGTTCTGAAGGCGGTTCAGGAATGGACCTGAAAGGCATGCAGTGACTGCGAGGAGGGCCAGCTTGTGCACTCGGGCACATGCCATGCCCAGCAACATGCATGCCCATGTGCACACACATGCTGAGGCCTGCCCAGGACACTCAGGGGCTCTATGCATGGGGAGACGTCGCTGTTGCTCTGACCCTGGCCTCCCACCCCACAGGCGCCACCTGCTCTCCGGCAGAAGCTGGAGGAGGTCCTGGTGGTGGTGGGCGGGCGGGCGCTGGAGGAGGATGAGGCAGGCGAGGAGCTCAGCCCCCCACTTGGGAACTTTGCCTTCTACAACAGCAAGGCCAGTAAGTACCCCTCTCGTGCCCAGGCCCGGCCACTGTCCCTCGGTCCCAGCAGGAGCCGCTGTGCCTGCGTTGCAGGTACAGCAAGTGAGGCATGTAGAGGACCTCAGCTGGGGGCTGCAGAGGAGCCTGGGCACCCATGGGGAGGAAGGCTGGGGTCACTGCGGTTCCCTCTCCCTGCAGCCAGAGCCCAGGACTCTGGTCCCTTTTAGGCGCTGGGGCCGGTGCACGGGGCTCAGCGGCCCAGACTGCACCCTGTGGGGTGGGCGGCCAGGCTGCTGCCCCTGCCCATGCCCCCCGCTCGGTGCACCTGATAGGGGAATCAAGACCCCAAGGGGAGAGCAGGGTTCGGGTGAAGGGGTGCAGGCAGCTGGAGCAGTGAGAGCTCAGCTTCTGGGTCAGCCCAAACGGGGTTCCTGTCCCAGCCCTCCAGCGGGTAACCTTACTGCTCTGAGCCTCTGTTTCCTCGTCTGTGAAATGGGCTCCTGCTGCTTCCTCACACAGTTAGAGGGAGCCCTGAAGTGGGCACTGAGGCCAGGTCTGCCATTTGGCGCGAAAGGAGGCATGGGGGCCCCTCAGCGGCTCTGGAGGCCCCCCCCGCACTGGCCCCGTGGAGTGCTTTGGAAAGGGCTGATGCAGCCTGGCTGGTTGGCAGGTCGCCACCTATCCCCATGGCGTCAGCAACTGGCAGGCTCCAGGAAGGCCGAGGCCGGCTGTTGGGGTCAGGGGCTGACAAGAGAGGATTTGGGGCTGACGTCAGGAGGGAACAGCTGTCCCTCAGACCTGGGCGGGAGGTGGGGATACTGGCAGGAAGGGCCTATTGACGGCCGGGCAATCCCCACCCTGGCATGACAGAGCCATGAGTCACGGGGACATGGCCTCTGCCCACCATGCCAGGCTCTGCTCCCAGGGAGGCCTGGAATATTCCACATCTCCCCAAAATGGTCATAAACAGTTTTCCTAGGGGATATCCGAAGGCCTGGGTCTCTTCCACAAATACCGAAAATATGTTCATTTATAGGACTTTACCACTTCCACATTTATGTCTTATTTTGATTTTCCAAAGCATTTTCTCATCTCTTGCCCCAGTTTACCTCTTGTAGCTCCAAGAGGCAGGCTTGACTTGGGCACGTTGCTCTGGCCCACAACCACAGCCATAATAACCCTAACAGCCATCATCAGCTGAGCAGTTCCGTGAAGCCCCCGTGGCTTCCGGGATCCAGGGGTCATCCCCATTCTACAAGGGAACTGAGGCTGGGGTCTGCCCAAGGACACATGGCTAGGGTACAGCAGCTGGGATTTGGACTCACTGTGCCTGCTGCAGGGCCTGTGCCCAATCCCCTGTATATGCCCAAGAGGGCAGGGAAGGAGGAAGGGGAAGGGGAAGGTATGCTGTTGGTGTCATCACCCACTAGTGACACCCACAGATCAGGCCACTTAACCCACACTCATCTGACTGAAAGGCCAGACCCAGGGGCTGAATGGTCCATTTGGGGTCAGTGGGGTCAACTGCAGGGTCAAGGTGAGACCCTGGCCTCCAAAGCCTGAGGCTGCTCCTCCCGAGGGCTATCCCGTGTCTACTCTGAGTCCTAGGCTCTGCGGAGGGGGTGGGGAGCAGACACAATGACCCAGAGCACCCAGGACCCCCTGCACCCCCGCACCAGTACCACCCTGCCCCTCCCTTTCCCCAACAGGGAAGGGGGCATTTCTGCAGTGGTGCATGGAAAGGCACCCGGGAATCGGGAGTGGGGACAGCTCCAGCAGGGAGCCTGGCAGCCTGACCCTTCTGCCTCTCTCCTCCTGCCAGAGAGGTGGATGGCACTTCCAGACTTCCCCGACTACCACAAGTGGGGTTTCTCCCTGGCAGCCCTGAACAACACCATCTATATCACAGGTGGGCAGCTCGGGGGCCCTTCTGGGGATGCCCTGCCCAGCCAAGCACTCGGCACAGTGCAGCCCCCCTGAAACCAACTCCCCACACTCCGTGGGTCCCTGATGGTTAGTCACAGCTTGTTGAGGCCTTGCCATGCGTGTGAAAACAACGACAGTTAAAATCCACGGTCGCTCGTGGGAGCTGGGAGCCGTTCCTGTACACAGGCTGGCGTGGCCCACCCCTGCACCACACAGCTCCTTCGGTGGAGGCTCCAGACCTGCCTGATGAATGCTGCACTGGCTCTGTGTGGCTCTGAGTGGCTGCTTCGGACCTTCAGCACGGGCGCCACCAGCTTCCAGGTGGCCTCCTTCAGCGGGAAGCCCCAGGCCTGGGTGGTTGACCAGGTGGTCCCCAGAAGGAGTTGTGTGACTCAGGGGTCACTTTGCTCTTTCCTATCTCAGAAGTTGGGGTTCCTTGTAAGATTTGGTAGGGGACAAGCTTCCGCTGATGGGGGCTTGAAACCACTGATCCTGTCTCCCTTGTTTATGGGGGATGGAGGGACCTGTGCAGTCGCACAGCTCCGCTGCGCTACCCTGGTCCCACCCTGGCTCACCATATTGGCAGTCACAGCCTGGCATGGGAGGAGGGCCCCGAACATTGGTACACAGACCCCACTGGCCTGGTATCCCAGGCAGGTGGTACCCATGTAGACAGAACTTCTCCCAGCAGGTGGCTCTCGGGGCACCAAGACAGACACCTGGTCAACCACTCAGACCTGGTGCTTCCCACTGAAGGAGGCTGCCTGGAAGCCCGTGGCGCCCATGCTGAAGGCCCGCACCAACCATGCCAGCGCAGCACTCAATGGGGAGATCTACGTCATCGGCGGTAAGGCCTTCCTCTCCACCCCTCCCCGGGGCCTGGTTTTAGCCTCTCATCCCTGCAGCTACAGGGACAGAGAGCCCTATGCTGGCCTCAGAGACCACAGAGATGCCACTCCCACTGCCACCCTCAGGGCTCACTGTCTGGTGGGGCGGGCCAGTGGCAGGCCAGGACTCCTGACCAGGTGGGCCATCGAGACCCACGCCGGGGCATCCTCCCTGGCCAGCTCCCAGTGCCTCTGCTGTGCTGGGACAGAGATGGTAGGGCAGTCAGTCAGTCCCCAGGAGGGGTTCCTGCAGGAGCTGCAGTGGGGACGGGCACACCCGTCTGCCAGCATCCGCAGCTATAGCAGTGAGCCACCCAGGAGCCTTCACTGATTAAAGAAACATTGAAGAACAAAATGTGGCAGCTCACTCCTCTAACCTCAGCACTTTGGGAGGCCGAGGCAGGGGGACTGCATGAAGCCACGAGTTTGAGACCAGCCTGGGCAACTTAGAGAGACCCTGTCTCCCTTTTAAAATTTATTTATTTATTTATTTTTGAGACAGAGTCTTGCTCTGTCACCCAGGCTGGAATGCAGTGGAGTGATCTCAGCACTTTGCAGCCTCCCTCTGCTGGGCTCAAGCGATCTTCCCACCTCAGCCTCCTGAGTAGGTAGGACCAGAGTTCATGCCACCACACTAACCTAATTTTTGTATTTTTAGTAGAGGTGGCGTTTCACCATGTTGGCCAGGCTGGTCTCGAACTCCTGACCCCAGGTGATCCACCCGGCCTCCCAAAGTGCTGGGATTACAGGAGTGAGCCACTGTGCCCAGCCAATAAAATAAAAAAAAAAAATAGCCAGGTGTGGTGTCATGTGCTGGCCAAAGTACCCCACTGCACCCCATCCTGGGTGGCAGAGCAAGACCCTGTCTCAAAAACGAAAAAGCAAGAAAGAGAAGGAAAAGGAAGGAAGGGGGGAGGGCGGGAAGGAGGGGACAGGAAGGGGAAGAAGACACGTGGCCCCAAAGCTCTGTAGGTGACGAACTGGCCTTAAAGCCACTTCTAATGCCCCACCTGTCCCAGCTGTCCCGTTTCTCTCAGTGGCTACCGTGTCCCCAACCAGAGACCAGAAAGCACCAAGGGGTCCCGAGCCCAGGGCTTGTGAGGTCCCCAGGTGCTTACAGGGGCCCAGGCCAGGGCTTGTGAGGTCCCCAGGAGGTGCTCACAGGGGCCCAGGCCAGGGCCCGCTCTCCCCAGGAGAGGTCCCCATCACTGTCACACCCAGACTCTCTGTGAGACTGGGAGGGAGCTGCCTACAGCTCCAGGGTCTCACAAGCCGCCCTCCCAGGGCTGTGTCCCCCATTCCAGTTCAGAGCACCCCAGGAAATGACTCCCAGCACGTGAGGGGCCTGGGGGCGGGCGGCCTCCTGAGGGCTCCCTGCCAGCCGCTTTCCAAACAGCCCCAGCTCGAGCTGCAGAGCGGGGCATTTCTAGGCCCCGGGTGTCTACCCCTCCTACCCCTTCCTGGTGGCATGGCCTTAGGAGGTGCTGGCGCCTCTCAGAGCCTCAGCTTCCCCATCTGTGAAATGAGGAGCCCACCCCGCCTCCCACCAGGGTGGTCTCTGCTGCCTTACAAAGCCCCAGTCCCTGAGTTCCCAGGCCTGACCTCCTCCCAGCCCTGACCCATCCTGCCCTCGCCCCGCAGGCACCACCCTGGACGTGGTGGAGGTGGAGAGCTACGACCCCTACACGGATAGCTGGACGCCCGTCAGCCCAGCCCTCAAATACGTCAGCAACTTCTCGGCCGCTGGCTGCCGGGGCCGGCTTTACCTGGTGGGCTCCAGCGCTTGCAAGTACAATGCCCTGGCCCTGCAGTGCTACAGCCCTGTCACAGGTGCGTGGGGCCCAGGGCCACAGGCCCCTCTGGCAGGTGACCGTCTCCTCACAGTGATGTTGAGGGTGGGGCTCCCGAGGACAGCAGGCACCCGTGTGGAGAGGGCAGCTGGCCACAGGCTCTCACGAAGAGGAGGGGATGTGGAGGAAGGCAGGGGCCTGTGGGGTCGGGGACCCATTGCATCACCTCTGCAGAGTCCCAGCGCAGAGGCAAGCTGCACGTCTGTCCTGCCCAGCCTTAGGGCAGCAGCAGGCTGGGGCTGGGGGCAGAGTGCCAGTGACCTGAGCCCAGCGCCTGGCAGCTGCCTGGCTGCTCTTCTACCTGAAAGGGGCTTGAGGGCTGGGAGCAGTGACCCCCAACCTCCTAGGCCCCAAGGCCCATCTTGGGCTCTGGATTCCGTGCCAGAGTTTGAGGCCCAGCCCAGCCCCCCTGAACTCTGAGCTGGACACTCCTGGCCCTGGTCTCCGGTCCTGTTTCACCCTCTGGATAGTGTAGATGGTGGTGGGACCCATTCTGCAGTGTGGGTGTGGGGACAGTGTTGATGGTGTCGGGGACAGTGCGGATGGTGTCGGGGACCGTGCGGATGGTGGCGGGGACACTGCGGATGGTGTCGGGGACAGTGCGGATGGTGGCGGGGACAGTGCGGATGGTGACGGGGACAGTGCGGATGGTGGCGGGGACACTGCGGATGGTGGCGGGGACACTGCGGATGGTGGCGGGGACACTGTGGATGGTGGCGGGGAGAGTGCGGATGGTGGCGGGGACACTGCGGATGGTGGCGGGGACACTGTGGATGGTGGCGGGGACAGTGTGGATGGTGTCGGAACAGTGTGGATGGTGGCGGGGACAGTGTGGATGGTGTCGGGGACAGTGTGGATGGTGACGGGGACAGTGTGATGGTGTCGGGGACAGTGTGGATGGTGGCAGGACACTGTGGATGGTGGTGGGGACAGTGTAGATGGTGGCAGGACCCATTCTGAGGTGTGGATGTGAGGACCCCTCAAGAGACTAACTGGGCCCAGGGTCCAGGCAAGGCCCGTCTGGGTACCAGGCCCGGGGGTGGGGGCTGGGCAGGGAGGAGGTAGAGATCCAGGGGCCCCCAGCAGTTCCCAGTCAGGGTGGGGTGGCAGCCAGGCCAACACCCCCTCCCACAGGGAGAGTCCTGAGGGACCCTGCACCCTCCACAGCCCCTCACTTATGCTGCAGCCTTGTGAGGGGTCACTGCCCCCAGAGGGAAACAGCGAGGCTGGGTGAGAGGCAGGCGTGGGTCCCTCCAGCTGCACCGCAGGGACCTACTCCCATTTCACAGATGGGCTCACTGACATTTAGAGAAGCACTGAGCCCGGGGCCCCTCAGAGTGGGGGAGCCCGCCCTGGCCACCCTGGTGATGGTGGCTGGTGTCCGTACCCCCTGCAGATGCGTGGAGTGTGATCGCCTCACCCTTCCTGCCCAAGTACCTGTCCTCGCCACGCTGTGCCGCGCTGCATGGGGCACTCTACCTCATTGGGGACAATACCAAGAAGGTCTACGTGTACGACCCTGGGGCCAACCTGTGGCAGAAGGTGGGCACCTCCCCCCCCCCGACATGTAAGCCCTGCCCAGGACTCCTGACAGAGAGCCAGCCTGGGAAGTGAGGATGGGGTGCCCACAGAGGGCCCACAATGAAGGGAGTGACACTGGCTGAGACCCCCCCCAAGGCTACGAGGTGACAACAGTGCCCTGGCCTGAGTCCCCTTGAGGACAGGGGAGATAGTGACAGTGGGAGACATGGCTCAGCGTTGCTGGCCACTGGTGCTCCGTCCCTGCACACCCAGCTTCCTACAGAGGGGTGGCCTGTCCGCCTTCTCAGTGAGCAAAACCAGGTTCAGCCGGAGGCTGCTAAAGGGACAAGAGGGAGTGTCTCCTCTGCCCCTGGTGGCCAAGCCAGGGAGGGGGTTCCTGAGCTAAGCGTGAGCTGAGAGCAGCCGGCTCCGCGGCTTTCCTGCTGTCCTCAGCACCATCCCACCATGTCCCCCTTCTCTGACCATCAGTCCCTGAGGAAGGGGTGGGAGGTGGACCTCTGGGCGGCCTCTGTGGTGGAGGGGGACAGTGCCCAGGAGGTTGGGCATGGGTCTTGGCACCAAGCCAGATGCCCTGGGCCTGCCCACCTACGCCAAGAGTGTCAGTCTCTGCAGGCTGAGAAGGTGGCACTCCCTGCAGCCGCCCTCTAGGCTGCCAGCCTGGTGACAACAGTTCCTCTGCAATCCTGCTGCCCACAGCTGTCCCCTGGCGTCAGCGCTCAGCTGACCCAAGGGCCCCATTACAGCGGTGAGACAGGTGCAGGGTGGGCCCTGCCAGGCCAACGTGTGCTCTCCCAGCTGGGCCACAGCCAGGCCTTCCTCCAGCCCAGGCCGTTGTCCCAGGCTCAGGGCCAGCACAGGAGGGCTCTGCTTTGCCTTCTCCGGGCCTGGGTCCCCCTCTCTTCCCTGTCTTCATCTGCAGACAGACAGGCCTCCCGCTTCCCGCCGCCCGGGCTCTTCCTGAAGCCGCAGCTCTCTCCAGTCTCTGGAAAGCTGCCAGCCCTCACCCCACAACCCCTCTCAGGGGCACTCCCAAGGCCAGAGACTGAGCAGGGGGTGCAGGGGGGAGGTGAGGGGGTCATCCATGGTGGGCTAGGCTCTCCCTCGGTGTCTGCCCGGGCTGAGCCACACCCGTCTCCTGTGAGACAGGGAAGCCTCAGTGAGCCTCAGTGAGTCAGGCAGGCTCCCCGGGAGGCGGCTCTGGGCTCAGGCCTCAGGGCCCCTTCTGACTGCAGGGGTGGATATGCCATCCCAGGGGATGAGGGTCAAGAGGGAAACGGGCCTCCCCACTAAAAGAAGAGTCTGAGGAAGCTCGAGGGGCTGGGCGGGCTGCCCAGGGACTCTGCTCTAGCGCCCTGGAGGGGGTCTGGGCCAGGTGGCTGGCCGTCCTCTCTGCCGCTCCCCTGACCCTGCCGAGGGCACCCTCAGCCCTGCTCTCCAGCCTCTGCCTGCAGGACACTAACCCACTGACCATGCGCAGGTGCAGTCCCAGCACAGCCTGCATGAGAACGGCGCGCTGGTGCCACTGGGTGACGCGCTATATGTGACGGGCGGCCGCTGGCAGGGCATGGAAGGCGACTACCACGTGGAGATGGAGGCCTACAACACGGTTCGGGACACCTGGACCCGCCACGGTGCCTTGCCCCGGCTCTGGCTCTACCACGGGGCCTCTGCCGTCTTCCTGGACGTGTCCAAGTGGACTCAGCCCTTCAGACCCACCCAGGAGCACTAAGCCAGGGTGGGATCCCCGGGGAGGGGTCCCCACAGCAGCCCCTCATCGCCCTGTGGAACGGTCCCCTTTCATTTTCACTTATCTGTCCACTTGGAGATACCGTTCCTTCCAGGGCTTGGGCCGGGCTCGGGCCACCAGGGGTGATGAGACGGCACGGCTCAGAGGACACAGCCTTGGTCTCTGCGGCCACCACACTCTGAGCTGAGCAGTGACAAGGGCCTGAGTGCTGGACACTGGCATAACAGGGACAGAAAGCTCAGCTGCCCCGGGGTTGCTGAGACCTCAGAGAGAGGAGCTGGGGGCTGGCCAGCATTCCTAGAACTCGTGTGCTCCACTCCTGCCCCTGGGCCCCAGCAGGGACTTTGGGAGCAGTTGCATGAATGTAGGGTGAACATGGAGTGTCCAGGAAGCTGAGGCTGCTAGGGAGGGCAGGCCCCGGAGATGGGGTCAGCACCAGGTCCTCGTGGGCCTGCTTCTGCCTGGCCCACAGCAGCGTGACTGCACCAGCCACCTTCCCTCTCCAGGCTTCAAGCTCCGCGTCCATCACACACGGGGCTGGCTGTGTGGGCTTTGGGTCCCCACACAGCCTCTGCATGTTGGTGCTGTGGACAAAGGGGGCTCTCACCCAACTCTTGCACCCAGTAGGCAGTGCCCACAGAGGCCCCAAGGAGGAGGGAGGCGGGGCGTGGGGCCGGGCCGGAGCCCCAGGGAGTAGGGAGGCGGGGCGTGGGGCAGGGCCAGAGCCCCAGGGAGGAGGGAGGCGGGGCATGGGCAGGGCCGGAGCCCCAGGGAGGTGAGCAGGAGAGGCTGCTCTAGGAAGGGATGGCCTCTGTCTCTGTGTCAGAACAAAGGCTTTTCATCAGAATGAAATTTTCCACCAGGAGACGACTCTTGGGTGCGTTGGTGGCAGCCTCCTGAGGGTGGGGGTGGCATCTGATGGACCCCCTGCCAGCATGCAGCCTGATTCCGGCTGGCTCAGGCTCCCAGTGCTTCTCTCCCATCCTGAATGAGGCGCCCACCTTTGTAGCTAAGATGACAATGAAGGACTCTCCCTGGGTGCCCAGTGGCATGTCCTCACTGCCACAGGCCCCACCCTGGCACATGGGGCTAGAAGTCAGGAGTCAGGCCCGGCCAGGCACAGGCTCTGGCACTGCCCCGAGGAGGCCTTGGGCAGCTCCCATCTCCGGCCAGACCTTCTCCAGGGCCATCCCATGGGTTCCTCCTTGAACCGGCCCCCTCCCCTGGGGACCAGGGGGGCCTCTGACATCCTTGGGTTCTGAGGACAGGAACCCCTGGGTCTCTGGAGCTTTCATAGGTAGGGATCCACTTTGCTATCTGACCTGACCTCTCATACCCCCCTTTTTTTTTTGAGATGGAGTCTCGCTCTTGTCACCCAGGTTGCAGTGCAGTGGTGAGATCTCGGCTCACTGCAACCTCTGCCTCCCTGGTTCAAGCGATTCTCCTGCCTCAGCCTCTCAAGTAGCTGGGATTACAGGTACCTGCCACCACACCCAGGTAATTTTGTATTTTTAGTAGAGATGGGATTTCACCATGTTGGCCAGGCTGGTCTCAAACTCCTGACCTCATGATCTGCCCACCTTGGCCTCCCAAAGTGCTGGGATTGCAGGGTGTGGGCTGGGTGCAGTGAGAAGTGAGTTGACCCCACACCCAGGGAGAATATTTTGGGAGAAGTGAGTTGACCCTGGAGGGCCATACAGAGTGGGGCCTCTGGGTGCTTCCAAAGGAACAACAGCCAGGAGCTGAGACCTTCGGTGGCAGGTGGGTTGGACAAAGCAAGGGTGAGGGTTTCTGGGGCCCTGGGCTCTGTTTCCGTGTGGAAATCCACAATGTTTTCTAGACAGTGATGGAAGGAGGTCAGCCAAAGGGCTGTTTAAAAACAAAGCCTCCATGTAAACCATTTCTGCAAAAATATTTTAAATAAAAATAAAACTGAAGTCATGAAATGTCAAAATAGGCTGACTTTGATCACAAAGTAGCCAAAAGGGCCGCATGCCAGAGCAAGGCCCGCTGTCCACCCCTGCACACCCTGCAGGAACACAGGCAGCCGTGGGTGGAGGGCACGGGCCTCTCCAGGGCCTGGCTCCCAGCTTTGAGGTGCCAAAGTGCACCTCACCCGATCAGCTGGGCTCCTGATTCAGGGGGCCACTGCACCCTGCAGGGCCCCAGGAGGAAAGAGGCACCTGCTGGGCATTCAGGTGAGTAGCTGAATGCCACTCAGGATGGCAGCCAGAAGGTCCAGCACTCGTCACCCACTTGAAAGCTTTGCATGGAGAGACACTAATGGACTCATTCACCAAGGGACATCCATGGGGCAGCCAAGGCATCCCCTCCTGTCATCAAAATCCCAGGCAAGCAAGGACTTATGAGAAGGCGTGAGGCTAATAAGGGCTTCTAGAAAGGGGAGTGCATAGTCTTGGAATGTGCAAAGCCCACGGGGGGTGTGCGGATGAAACCCACCTCTCCTGCCCTACGTGCTCATGTCATCCAGGTAGGTGCGTGTTGTCTTTCCCACAGAGGATGCTGGGTAAACTGAGGCTCCTTAGCCTTCAGTGAGCACACAGGGCCCTCAGCCAGGCCCAGCACTGCCAGCTCTAACTCAGCTCCCCTGTGTCCCCAGCCGAGCCAGGGCCTATGCATGCTTCCAGCCACTTCCACTGGACCTGAGTTTTCCAGCACCTCCCAGACAGGCCCCTTTTATTACCCGGCATCTTCCCTGTTCAGGCAGGGACAGTGGTTGCCGGGATCAGGCCACTGACACCCTAATGTGACTGTGATTAAATGGACTGGTCACCTGACAGTTTTCTGTAGTCAGTGTGTAGACCATGACATAGTTTGCCGATTTGTCCCCTCCGAATCTCCCCGGTGCTGGAGGTGGGCCTGGTGGGAGGTGTCTCAATCATGGGGGCAGATCCCTCATGCATCGTGTGGTGCAGTAATGGTGGTGCTTTCACAGAGGGCTGATCATTATAGAGCCTGGCACCTCCCCTGCTCTCCCTCACTCCCTCACCGTGTGACACCTGCTCCCCTTCCCCTCCTGCCAAGAGGGGAAACTTCCTGAGGCCTCAGCAGAAGCAGATGCTGGCGCCATGCTTCCTGTACACCCTGCAGAACTGTGAGCCAAATAAATCTCTTTTCTTTAGAAATGACCCAGCCTCAGATTTTCCTTTATAGCAAGAAAACAGACGGCTACAGGCCACCACTCCAGCTGGTTGGGCAATCAGTTGATCCAGTTGAAAGCAGGCGTATGGATGGAGAATGCACTAAGGCCTAAGAAGAAGAGGGCCCCGCCACACACACAGGTAGGATGTCTGCACCTCCGGGCTGTGTCGTTCGACTTCCATCCCCAGTGCCCAGCACGGTGCCAGCTGCTGGGTCTGAAATGTGGCTGCTGGTGCCGCTTATGCCGCTACTTCTCCTGGGCTCTGCGGCACGCGGTACATGGCAGCACAGCTGGGCATGTGGCTGTCACTAAGAGTGAGGCGGACTAGGACAGGAATCTCCATGGGGTAGTGTCCTCTTTGGAACGAACCCCACAAGCCATCGTGACTCCCTCAGAAGCCAGGGCGATTTGGATCACAGTCACATTTAAGAATGATTCTTCCCAAAATGGCATTGCATTCAACCAAGAGGTGAGCTAAAGACGATTCTTTTAATTAATCTATTAAAATCATGTAGACCATTAGCAGAAAACTCAAGAGATCCTCTGGGCAGAAGTGAGAAAGAACTGTTCCCCGTGAGACCCGAGACTGCCCACACACCCATACAGGAGGCCACAGCGGATTCCGAGGGCTAAGCCTGGTACCCGGCACGTCGCAGGAACTGTGCAAATGCTCACTGACTGAGCTGAACTCAATCTGTGGGTTCTCCAGAGCAACTGACCTCAAGTTGTAGGGGCCAGACCTGGATGTGGCTTCATTTGGTGGCTCTGTGACCTTGGGCTAATCCCAAGATCTGAGCCTCTGTTTCCTCATCTGTGCAATGGGGATAATCACATGATTTGCAAATGAGATGATGCTGTGGGCTTGAAGGCCCGGTGAACAGCGAAGGCTGCCCACCTGGGCCTTGGGAGGCCACACAACAAGCTGACTTCACGCTCCCACTGTTTTCAGGGTAAAGGAAGCTTTTATTCCCATGACTTCATCGGCAACGGTCCTTCCTCTGGAGCAAGAGAGCAGAGTGGGAACAGCTTAGCTGCATGAGGCTGCTGGGAAGCCAGGCCCAGGCCGTGACATGAGGGCCCAAGAATGAGGATTAGATTTCAGCCAGGCGTGAAGGCGCGTGGGGGAGGCGCCTCCTGCTCCAATGATCCCCGTTCTGCGGCCGCTCATTCAGCCCTTCCACCCTGGGACGCACTGACCCGCCCAATGCCAGCCCTGCTTCTGACCCGTGGGCTGCCTCTGCAGGAAAGGCCCCCATTTCTGGTGCTCCTTGATCTGTGCAATTCTTTGCTAAGCACCTTCCTCTGAGTGAAAGCCGCTTTGAAATGTGACCACAGACCATGCAGGGGCCCCACCTGAAGCCCCTGGCCTCTCTGCTCTCTGCACGCAGCCCAGGCGGTGCCATCCCCCTCTGTGCACAGCCCAGGCGGTGCCATCCCCCTCTGTGCACAGCCCAGGCAGTGCCATCCCCTGGTGGTAGTGTTACAGGAGGCTGCCCCAGCACCAGAACCGATTTGATCTGGGCCCTCGGGCAGGGCCTGTGACATCACTAGGATTGTTCATTGTTTGGGAAAATAACTTTTTCACATGGCAACGGCTCCTGTCCTCAATGCTGGCCTGAAAACTGGGCCCCCCACTGTGAAGTGGAATGACATCACACCAGTATCTTAAGGGTCATGTTCCCCAAATCGGGACACCTCATCCCTGTGTGTCCTCAGTGTTGCCAGCAGTGGCAGAGCCTGAGCCTCACCTTCCCAGGGCTCAGGAGGGGCCAAACAGCCTCCACCTTGAGCCATAGTGGCAGCCAGGGCCCCGAAGGGAATTCAGGCTGTGGGATGCCCATTGCCCACAGGGAAAAGACAGGGCTGCGCTTTCTGCAGTAACGCTCCAACTCATCCCGGAGCTCTTATTTCACACCAGCTAGAATGGGGGAACCCTAATGAGCAAAACATAAGACTGTGGAGATGGAACCTCCCCAGTGGGCAGGAGTGCCTCTCCCGCCCCACACCGGCTCTGCCCATGGGCTGCTCCTGGCCAAGCTCCTTACTTCTCTGGGCTAATTGGTGGGAAATGGAACGAGGTGCTGATGTGGATGAGCTTTTCCAGAAGCAAGAAGGTACCATTCACACAGCTGCAACTCCTGGGGACAGGAGCCCCTCTCTACCAGCAGAATATAGGAGAGCATCCCACGCTGGGTCCTGTGGGCCACAGACACAGCCCCTCTGAGTAAGTGAAACCGAATGAAATGTTAACACGTTACACTGAATGTGCATGTCACGTTGAGACATGTCATGACAAAGTTCCACACATCAGGCTTCTTAATAGACATTCCAATGGAACCAGACACGAAAACCCACCAGAGGAACCCTTCATGCCTTGAGGGCTTTAAAAACATCCCCGTCGTATGCATGAATTTGGGAGCAAATGTCCTTAATTGTGACAAATCTGCAGCATATTCGCAGGTGGAATAAGTTAGATATCTTGCTGGGCACATACGACCTAAGCCAGTGTTTCTCATATTTCTCAAATGTCTTCCTAAAGACTTGCATTTTTTTTTTTTGAAACAGAGTCTTGCTCTTTTGCCAGGTGCCAGGCTGGAGTGCAGTGGCATGATCTCAGCTTACTGCAACCTCTGCCCCCCAGCTTCAAGCAATTCTGCCTCAGCCTCCTGAGTAGCTGGGATTACAGGCACCTGCCACCACGCCCAGCTAAATTTTGTATTTTTAGTAGAGACAGGGTTTCACCTTGTTGGTCAGGCTGGTCTTGAACTCCTGACCTCAAATAATCCACCTACCTCTGCCTCCCAAAGTGTTGAGATTACAGGCGGGCCCATTTGTGGCTTTTAAAGGCAGGACTTCTCTCTAGCCTCCTCACCTGCCATTCAAAGACATCTTCATAGAGTAAGTCTATGGGACTTGCCGACCCCTGCGGGGCAGACTCTCATGCAGGGCAGGATATGTTTTTCTTTAAACACCCACTCCACCCAACTCTACACCATTCCCATATCCTATGAGAAAAAAAGTGGATCACAGGGAATGATCACCTTCTGATCCCAGACTTTTCCTGAAGTATGAGGTATTTCCTGGTTTCCCCACCTGCCAGGCAGGAGGCCAGCCAGGTGGAACGCAGGAGTGGCCAGAAAAGGCAGGTGACAAAGGCCAGCTTGCGTCTGAGGACTGACCTTGGCCCATCCCCCAAGCCTGGGGAGGGGCACCACCTACCCCTTTCAGTGCCTGCTGCCACATCCTGCGAACCAGGACAGGGCGAGGCCTCCGCTTCCCCAGAGGCCTCTTCTCCAAAGAGGTGAACAGCCGCCCTGGGTGTGAGTCGGGGGAGTATTTCTAGCAGAGCCTTCTCCTGCTCTTTAACAAAAAGCCCTGTGTATTACCAGGGGCAGGTGCCTCCGGGACTGGGGCAAGCAAGCCAGGTGTGCGACCCTCCTTGGCTTAGATCCAGTGGGGGGCAGATAGCCAAAAGGGCATGTGATATAACAAAGCCAGGGGTGGGGTGGGGTTGGGGTCTAGCTCTTTCCTGGGAGGGCGCCCAGAGGCCTCTCTGCCACCTTCTCCGAGGCCTGCAGGGTCTATCCACCTCTGGGGGCACTGACCCTGGTGGGCAGTGGGCAGCCTGGCTTCTGGTCTGGTCTGTCCCCACACCCCTGTTAGGGCACAACAGGGGTCAGTTCTCCCAGCCCAGGCCACGGTCCGCCCCATCAGGGCAGGGCGGCTGTCCTGAGTTGTTTCTTGGCGTCCCCTCGGTCCCTGCAGGTGCACCGGGTGCGGAAGAACGGTGAGTCCCTGCGCTCAGAGCACCCCAGCCATGGAGAGAAGGCGGCCCGGAAGGGGGAGTTTCTGCCTGGGAAATGGGCGTGGAGAAGGGGCCCTGAGGTCTCCCGGCTCCGATTTGCTCTCTTCGTGTCGCAGAGGTCTGGGCCTCGCGGGGCGCGGCCAGGAGAATGGGGAGGGGGTACCTCAGGGGTCCCTGCAGAGTGGGTAACGGAGAGGGAAGAGAGGATGCCTCGGGCCGGGTGGGAGGAGGCAGCGCCTGGCTCCCCGCGGAGAAAAACGGGTCGCAAGAGCTGAGGGTCCAGGGCCGGGAGAAGGGGCGTCTCGCTCCCCAGGAAGCAGAAGCGCGGGACAGCGCGAAGGCGGGACCCCAGAACCGGGGTTGCGCCCAGCAGGGGAACACCCCTCCCTCTCCCTGCAGTGCCCGCTCCCGTGCCCCGCTCCCCGCACCGCCCAGCGCGGACACGCCCCCCATCCCCCTGCAGGGCGCGCGGGAGCCGGGAGGGGGCGCGGGCGGGCGCGCGGTCTCGGGCGAGGCGGGGGATTCAAGCGCGTTATAAGGCGAGGAACCCGGGACGCCCGAGACGCCGCGCTCGGAGCCACGAGGGAACTGCCGCCCGCATGGCCCCGGCCCGCCGCCCCGCCGGAGCCCGCCTGCTGCTCGTCTACGCGGGCCTGCTGGCCGCCGCCGCGGGCCTGGGCTCCCCGGAGCCTGGGGCGCCCTCGAGGAGTCGCGCCCGCGAGGAGCCGCCGCCGGGGAACGAGCTGCCCTGGGGCACCGGGGAGAGCCGCGCGGGGCTGGCCGCCCGTCCGCCGGTAAGACGCCCGGGCCCGCTCCGGACCCAGCCCGAGCCCGCAAGCCCCGGCCCGGGGCGGCTGAGGCGGGCGGGGAGGCCAGGTCCGCCCTCACCCCGAGAGCGGCTGCAACGCCCGGCCCCGAGGCTCCGGGGCTCCCGGGCTCCCGAGACTCGGCCTGGTCGACGCCGCCCGCGGCCCGGCGGGGCGCTGCAAGGGGCAGCCTGGACCTCGGCTTCGGATAGTTCCTTCACTTAAAGCCAGGTTCTGCTAGGTCGGCAGAAACCCCCTTTTCTTTTGGGACAGAAAGGAAATTGAGAAATAGGTAAAGTGTAAATAACTTGATTTGAGGAAAGTGGGAAGAACGCGTTTGTAAAAAGTGTAAGGAATTCCTGCCACCGCCCCCCAGTCTATGTGGTGCGATTCTCTGAAAAACAAAAACCTGCGGGTGTGGGGGCAGGGTGCGGTTCAGGGTGGGGGATGACTTGTGGCTTCTGGCAGGGAAGGGGTGATCTTGAACTCTGCCCTGCCCCCTCCGTTTCAGGGTTTTGGACCCTGGACTGCTGAGCAGAGGGTGGTCAGGTTAGGGAGGTGTTGCCCAGGCCTGGGGAGGGGAGGGCTTCAGAGGAGCCCCAGTGTGGCCGGGCCTTGGGTCAGGGAGGCAGAGCTGTTCCACGGAAGGTGGGCGGGCACAGGTGCTGTTTATTCTGAAGATGCTCAGGGCAGTAGAGGGGAGCCAGGAAGGCATCTACTAGAGGGGGTGGGGGTGTAGCCAGCCCTGGGGTCCTCTGAAGTTCTATCCCAGCCCTACCACTCCCAGTCACTTCCCAGGGACTGAAGGCACCCCCTCCCCCTGCAGTTGGCCAAACCACCCAGGTGGGCACAGCAGCCAGATGTCAGGGCATGGTCAGCAGGAGGCGGACAGGCTCAGGTGCTTCCAGGTGGAGCTTTGGCCTTGGACCCTCTTTGGGGGCACAAGGTGACACCAGAGGTCCTCCCAGGCTCCAAGGCTTGTTTCTGAGAGACCGCTCGTGGCTGGAACCAGGGCAGCTGCCCAATACCAATACACCACCCTCCACTGCTAGGGCCATCTCCTGGGACCCCAGCTAACATGGTTCTGTCTGTTACAGCTCTGCCCCCAAACCACACTGGGGTCTGAGTCCACCCGCAGGCTACAGGTGCAGGCAGGAGGGTCAGTTTGGGGGCACCCCTCCTGGCCTGCCTCCTGAATCTTTGCAGCTGTTTCCATTGAGGGCACCCTGACGCTGTAAAGTGAAGAGGGTGGGGTGGTGGAGAGCTGCCAGCAGGTGGTGTAGTTGGCCCTGCAAGGCGCAGGGAGGTGCTGAGGGCCCTGGGCACCCTGGACCCTCTCTCCGTCCAACCACACGCTCCTCTGGCACCACAGCCATCATCTTCCCACCACAACACCCTGGCCTGTGCACTGGTCAGCCAGCTCCCAAAAGAAGGCCCTGGGTCCCCTCAGAGCAGCCAGGAACCAAGGGCAGTGACTTGGCAGCCGGCTCCGTCTCTGATAAAAGGGCCTGGTCAGCTCTCAAATCCCAGGGTCTGCCCATCAGCTCCCGGAGTCAGCACCCATGACCTCATCTAAGCCCTTCTGGGCCAGTTTCCTTCCCAGCTGCAGCCTTGCTTGGAGCTCAGATAGCCCAGTGGGCCCACGCCTCTCCCAGGAAGGTTCTTCCCAGAACCGTGCTGAGTGTCAACATCAGCATCAGTCAGGATGCAGCATGCAAAGGAATAGGGATTTCCAGAAGCATCACTGTCCCTGCTTGAGTCAGTGTCTCAGAAGTGCTGAAGAAGTGAATGTCCCATGCAGAGGCCTCGTGTCATGACAGCTCGCCTGGTCCCCTCTCCCACTGGACTATAACCCAAGGCAGCCGTGAGGGCTGAATTTGCCTCCTTAGAACTTCTGACGGTGGGGGATGGACAGAGGAGGGTTAGCTAGTAGGTGGGCTTCCTGATAATCACAGTTGCTTCTTCCTGAGCACCTATGGGTGCCCCAGTGGTGGGGTTCTCCTGGTGACTGGAGGATGGTGTGGTCACTGCAGCTCATCTGGAGGAAGGAGGCCTAGCAGTGCAGGCATTCACCCCTGCACCCGAGGCATGCACCCCATCTTCCCTCTTTGCATCCTCGGTCTGCCTCTCCCGTGAGAGCAAAGTCCAGGCCATGGTGAGGCCTGTTTAGGAGTCCTCCATGGGCCGGGGGAGAAGGTGCGAGGGGTGGGGGCTCCTTTGGGAGCCGCCTTTGAGGCGCTGCCTTTGAGGGCACCCCAAGTGACAAGGACCAGGGTCCCAGAGTGCAGAAGTCCACACAGTCACCTCCTGCAGTGTCCCACCTGCTTGGTGGGAGCCCAGTGAGGCCAAGTGCCCTGCTGGGCTGTCTGTGTTCCAGGAGCCCACCGCTGAACGTGCACACAGCGTCGACCCCCGGGACGCCTGGATGCTTTTCGTCAGGCAGAGTGACCAGGGTGTCAATGGCAAGAGGAGGAGCAGGGGCAAGGCCAAGAAGCTGCAGGTGAGCCCAGCATCCCGTCAGCACCAGGCCGTGGGGAGCTGTTTCCTCGCTCCTTACCCACTCCCACTACATCCTGACCATTCCCAGTGGCACACCACTCACGCCTCAGCCTGGGGACAGAGAACACAGAGGAAGAACCGAGGCGGTCCCAAGGGGAGCCCAGAGTTAGGGGCCTGGTCCCAGCCCTTTTCCCACACCCCTAGAATGCCAGGCACTCCGTGGCTCCCACGCTCACTCAGCCTTGGGTCTTGGCCTGGGCAGAAGCTTCACGCTTCTGGAGCTGCCTCCTATTAGTCCCAAAAAGGGCACATATGAGTTTGGCCTTCTCGGTCCCCTGGGGCCAGTCTCACTGCCTGGGATCTGACCACACCATGGGAGACCAGCTTGGAGTGCATGAGGCAGTTGCACAGGCCGGGCTGTCCCCGTGGCCTGGCCTCCCACCTCCGCCTCAGCCTCCTGACCCTGCCCTAAGCTCCTCCCCGAAGGGGGCTCATTGGCTCCTGTTTGGGGTCCCAACCCAGCCTAGTGGGGACTTGCTGATGGTGGACCCAGGCCCAGGGCAGACCCTGAGATGCAAGTCCCCAAAAGCAGCCTGGACTCTTCCTCCCTCCGGGAGGCCTGGCCACAGGAGCAGCTTCAGTTCTCTGCTTCCCCGCTCAGAGCAGAGCCCTCCCCAGCCCTAGGGCCCCCACCTCCAACACGGTCCTCGTGCTCACTCCAGGAGAAGCTTTCGCTCTTTGAGGCTGGAGCCCACTGAGTTCTCTTGCCTGCCTCTTAGTGGCAAGAGCTTACACAGGAGATGCCGGGGGTCCCAGCCTGCTCCTCACATGTCCTCACAGCAAAGGTTCCCTTTCAGTTCGGCTTGCCAGGGCCCCCTGGGCCTCCCGGTCCCCAGGGCCCCCCAGGCCCCACCATCCCACCCGAGGCGCTGCTGAAGGAGTTCCAGCTGCTGCTGAAAGGTAGGGGTGTGCCCCGGTTCAGGCACCCACACACCCCTGTGAGCAGGGCCGGGGAGGGTGTCCCGAAGAGCCGACGGGGCCAACCTCGGCACTTCAGCAGACATCCAAGGAGGTGCCTGCTCCAGGCTGGACTCCAGGACAGTGGAGCTGGCCCAGGTCTGCCAAGGGTCAGGGCTGAGGGGGGTCTGGGGGTTGGGGGGCATGGCCAGGAGGAGGCTCCACAGAGGAAGGTGGACTTGGCCAGTGTGGCGGGTGCTCAGGGACCAACGCCCCTGCCCTGACTGGGAGTCAGGGGAGCCCAGCAAAAGGCAGAGGCTAGTATATGGGGCAGCACCGGGTGGAGCTCCGGCTGGCACTCAGTCACCACTGGCACGGGCTGGGGCAGCCTGTGCTGGAGGAGGCAGAGCTGAGCCCAGCTATGGAGTCCGCGCTAAGATGCGCTGCAGAGCGGCGGCTCACATTAGTCATTAGAATTGAGCCGGTTTTTCTTTCAGTTCAATGTCCTATTGGTTTAAGTATAGCACCTTCTGCACTGAAGAACCTCCTTGTAACTTCCAGTGAAGCTGCTATCGCTTATTTTGCCCCCAGCTTCTTTGAAAAATGTGGGTCGGGTAGAGGTGAGGCTGGAGGCCAAAGACACTGCCCCAGCTTCCCAAAACGTGAGGGAAACGGGAGCACTGTGGGGTCTGGAAGCAAAGGCTCCGAGGCCCTGCAGGTTGAGGGGGCGTCGCCCTCGCCCCCGCCCCACCCCTGTTTGCGCCCATCATTCCGGGCTGGACCCACGCTGCGAGCGGGTGAGGGGTGCCCGGTGCGCGGCCACAGCTCACTCTGTGCCAGGCGCGGTACGGCAGCGGGAGCGCGCGGAGCTCAGACCCTGCACGCGCGGCCCCACCGGGCCTGTCGCTGCGGCCCTCGCCCCGGTCTCGGCCACTGCCGGGGAGGATGACGATGACGCGGCGGAGGTTGTGCTGGCACTGCTGGCTGCGTCCCTGGCCCCGGGGCCGCCGCGCGTGGAGGCCGCCTTTCACTGCCGCCTGCGTGAGGACGTGTCGGTGGAGCGGCGTGCGCTACGCGAGCTTGGTGCCTACTACCTGGTGAGTGTGGGCGCGCGGGAGGGGGGTGGGGCCGGCCAGGCGGGAGCCGGGGTGACTGTCCGTGCCCCCCACAGCCTGACGCCGAGGGTGCCTTCCACCGCGGCCCTGGCCTGAACTTGACCAGTGGCCAGTACAGGGCGCCCGTGACTGGCTTCTACGCGCTTGCCGCCACGCTGCACGTGGGTGAGACCCGGGGCGTGGGGGGACCGCTCGCCCTGCCGCCCGCCCTTCCTTGCCGCCCTCCGGCGTGACCATACCCCACTCTGCCCCGCAGCGCTCGGGGAGCCGCCGAGGAGGGGGCCGTCGCGCCCCCGTGACCGCCTGCGCCTGCTCATCTGCATCCAATCCCAGTGCCAGCACAACGCGTGAGTGAGACCAGGCCTGGACCCCACACCCACGTGCACTCGGCCTCCACAAGCTCAGGGCTGTTAAACAGGCACCATCCTGTTTAAACAGGCTTCCATCCGTTCCCATCCCACCATGGCCTAGGTGACCCCACACCTCCTTTCTGGTCTCCCCGTTTACTTCTGCCCCAAATCAGGCCTTCTCTTCACAGCAAGCAGGAGCTGTTAAGAATGACCTTTTCCAGGAGTTCGAGACCAGCCTGGCCAACATGGTGAAACTCGGTCTCTATTTAAAATACAAAAATTAGCTGGGTGTGGTGCAGGCGCCTGTAATCCCAGCTACTCTGTAGGTTGAGGCAGGAGAATCACTTGAACCTGGGAGGCAGAGGTAGTAGTGAACTGAGACCATGCCATTGCACTCCAGCCTGCATGACAAAGTGAGATTGTCCCCCCACCCCCCCCAAAAAAAAAAAAAACTTTCCAGGCCACTCCCTGCCCAGACCTTCACCTCCTCCCCAGGTCCTAGGAGGCCCAGCTCCTCCCAGCGTCCCACCTCCTTCCCACCTTGGGGACTTTCATTCTGGGGCCCCAAGCACCAGTATTACTCCAAGAGGCCTCTCCTGACAGCTTTCTGGATGCCCCCCCCTCCCCCCCCCCCGTCAGATAGCTGAAGAAGATGGGAATGAATAGATCAAGTCCAAACAGACTGGCTTTGAACCCCCAGAGTGTGTTGGCCTGAACCAACTTTTAGCATCACCTACCACCACACCCCTTCTGGGTCCTGTTTCCCATCCGAGCCAGGGCTCTGCTGCCCCTTGCTGGGCTCTGGCCTTGCCTTTCAATACTGCAAGCACCTCTGGCCCTGTCTCCTTCCTCCTCTCGGGACTCGGTTCAGATGCCACCTCCACTGGAAGGCCTGGCCAGGACCAGGCACTCTGCTGGGCGTGTGTTGTGGGTGAAGTTGGTGGTGTCTCCTGGGGCAGGCTGACCCTCTTTCTGTTTTGGCCACAGCTCCCTGGAGGCTGTCACGGGCCTGGAGAGCAGCAGTGAGCTCTTCACCATCTCTGTGAATGGTCTCCTGTACCTGCAGGTAAGTGGGGCAGGCCTGGGCATGGAGGGGCACCACCTGTGCATGGCCACAGGTGACTGGGTACAAAAGGGTTGCTGTTAGGTGCTCAGGATCACCAGGTGCAGCACCCTCAACTTCAGGCCTGGGAGAGGGTCCAGGACATGCCAAGCGCCCACCTTGGTCTGGGCACAGCCAGGCTTCAAGTCCCGATCTCCATCTTCCTAACAACCCTTCCCTGAGGGCGCCTGCCCACTTGAGCAGCTGCTCTGCTCTGCATCCCAACATTCAGACTTCCCGAGCACCTCACAGAGGCCTGGTACTTCCAGCCACCACAGGCTTGTTTGAGGGACCAGTGGAGGGAGGGAATAGAGGCCAGCGCTCTGCCCAGGCTAATACCCTGGGTCCCGTGACTGTGGGAAGCCAGAGATGTTATTTTCCTACTAAAACCCTAAGTGATCATGTCTTTCTGGCTCTGTGGGAAATTTGGCAAGTGGTAGAGAAACTGACATAAAGGTGGAATTTATTAACAAAAAAAAAATTTGAGTGCAGGTGTATGGAGTAACAGCTGCTCTCGAATTCTCCCAGAGCTTTGGGGAAGGTAGTGCTACTCGCCTAGTTTGCCCAAGCTCACACAGCAGAGCCAGAAATGGAGGCCAGGCCATCCGGCTCCAGAGTCTGTGGTTGTCAGCAGACCATTAGAGGTCCGTATGGGTGCCGCACAGCGTGCTTGGTGAACACAGATGGTCTGTGCACCACCTGTTTTTTTTTTTTTTTTTGAGACAGTCTCTTCATCCAAGCTGGAGTGCAGTGGCGTGATCTCAGCTCACTGTAACCTCTGCCTCCCAGATTCAAGCGATTCTCCTGCCTCAGCCTCCTGAGTAGCTGGGACTACAGGCACGTGCCACCATACCCAGCTAATTTTTGCATTTTTAGTAGAGGCAGGTTTCACCATGTTAGCCAGGAATGGTCTTTATCTCCTGACCTTGTGATCTACCTGCGTCGGCCTCCCCAAGTGCTGGGATCATAGGTGTGAGCTACTGCGCCCAGCTACCACCTGGATCTTAAGATGCAGATCCTGAGGCAGGTCTGGGTGGATCCCTGGATTATGCATTTCTGGGAGTTCGCAGGGGATGTGACAGTGCTGGTGCATGGACCACATCTGGAGCAACCAGGCCAGAGTGCTGGTTTCATGGAGGGCTCTGCCAAATGACTGCAAGGCCAGGCCTGTGGGGAAGGGCCACCCTCCCACCTGACTTGGAGCCTTATAGGCTCTGAGAAGCCCTGCAGCTGAGAAACCTGTTGGACTCTTGAATCCAATTCCGGCCCTGAGTAGGGGCTTCGCTGTGGGGAAAGCAGGAGTGAGAGGTGCTGGGTGGGGCCCAGGCCACGTGAACCCCTGCTGTGGCCTTGGCAGCCACATGCTTCTCTTGGCCTGGGCCCTTCTCACATTCAGGGCTGAGTGGGCAGGAGGGAGTGTGGCTAGCTGGCACCTGGGTCACCTCTGCAGGCTGTTGGGGTGGCCCAGTGCCTCAAAGGCGCCCTCCTTACAGATGGGGCAGTGGACCTCCGTCTTCTTGGACAACGCCAGCGGCTCCGCCCTCACAGTGCGCCGTGGCTCCCACTTCAGCGCTATCCTCCTGGGCGTGTGAGCGGCCACCACAGCCCTTTCCTCTCACGGGCAAACGGAGCAGAGGTCTAGACTGTGTGGTCAGTGTCAAGTGGCAGTGGCCGTGTGCAGGAGGCCCACCCAGAACTCTCCCCACACTGGCCGCTGCAATGCAGCCCACAGAGCCACTGGAGGCAGGCCTGCGGAGGTGGTCCCAGAGCCGGGAATGATTCACAACACCATCTTTTAAAAGGGGAAGCCCTGTTGGACTGTTAACCAGGAAACGGTAGGTGTGCCTGAGGCACCTGCTAGTCCTCAGCTGCAGGCCGGCTCTTCCCTGGCCTGCTCAGCACCTGCCCACATGGCCTCTGCGTCTTTCCTGCAGGCCAGTCCCACCTTTTCCACCTCTCTTCATGTTCTCAGAGTGCCGAGTGCACTGGCCAGGGTCCCTGCTTGGAGGAGGGTCCACTGGTGCAGGGCTGAGGGGCGCCATGGGGAAGCGCGCTGCATGTTACTGCTCAGAAGGGACAGGGTCACCTACCACTGCCCCTGGTCTCCATCTGGGCTCCTGGGTCTTCCCTGCCCTTCCCCTAGCCATGCTCCACCTGCCAGTGGAGCTGAGCACTGCTTAGCCTGGGCCAGAGGGACACTGGACAGGGTCCACTGGGGGACAGTGAGTCTGGACCCAACTTTCAGGAGCAGGTCCCAGTTCTAATGTATGCAAGATTAACTCACAGATTCACCTCAGAAGGCCTTTCCAAATGGGAGCTCCACTCTTCCCCTCCTCTGCAAGTCTTTTCACAGCCAAAGCCCCCTTCCACCCTCTCCAGAGGCAGATGAGATCCCTTTTCCCCTCCCCTCTGAGGCACTGACTCACTGCTAGGATCCACCCACAAAAGGAAAGATCTAGAATGTCTTTATAGCTGGAGACATCCAGGCCTGCTGACCCATCAGCCGAACAGCTGAAGCAGAGGCTTCCTGAAGGGGTGCCAGGGCCTGGCCGGGTCCAGTGGCTCTGGGATGAGCCTTCCAAGCATCTTTACCACGTGGGTGGTGATGTGGCTCTGAGACTGGACAAGTGGTGGATGAGAGACAGTCTCGAGAAAGGGTGGTCTTGGGAGGGCTGGTCCCAAGCCTGTGCTCCTGTGGCAGTGATGGGGATGGGGAGGGTAGCTCTCATGAGGAGACACGGGCTGTAAGCCCACAGCCTCCTCAAATGTAGCCTCCCACATTTTTCCCAAAGAAGTGCAGGACTGTCCCAGAGTAGGCAGCGACCTCCAAGGCCTTTTACCTGCTGAGGAAGGGTTAACCTGCCGCGCCCTCCGACACACAAAAGGCTACCAGGGACCTGGTACCTCAGGCCCTCCTGGGAGCCAGGCTGGTCTGGCAGGGTGCTTGGGCCTGGGAGAGAAGGGAGCAATGGCCAGTCACCTTCACCTTCTAGCTGGCCTCCAGTGAGGTGACCACTGCCAGGCCTGAACCCCAGGAGCCCAGCTTTCAAACCCCAACTCCAAATCAAGCATCTCCATCCCCAAGCACAATAATATACAAAAACCAACCACTCTGCCCTGGGGCAGGCCTGGTGCGATTCTCAGTAGGACTCACACCCACCCTACCTGGAAGTACTGGGCTTGCCTGGGTACTGCGTCCCGTGCACTTTGATAAGGGGGTGATGTGGCCACACCCTTATCTAGATTTCATTTTGTATCCACTGGGCACAGATATTTTAGAGAATGTATCTTCTATTCGTGAAAAAGCCACATTCCACATCTTTCATTTTCTCCTCAGTGTGTTCTGCAGCAATTATTAAAGTATTTATTGTCTAACACTGTCAGGTGGAATATATTTCTATAACTGACTTCGTGGGGTGGCTCAAGTACTTAAGAACTGTGTGACATGACAGTTACAAAACAAACGGCAGGCCTTAAGATCCAGAATCCACCCTTTAACCCAGGTTCACTAAGGACAGCAAGGAGGAACACGGAAGGTGAAGTGGAGATGGCCTAGAGCCTCTAGGTGGGAGGGACTCCCCTGAAAGCTGGGAGTGAACCTTCCTGGTAAGCCACTGTCCAGCCTCTCGGGGACAGTGGGACATAGGGATGGATGAGTCACAGACATCACTGTGTAAACACCTGGTTTGCTGGGGTGCTGGGGCTCTTTTCTTCAATGATGCCACACTGTACAATGTCCCAGTCCTGAAACTGAAATGGATACTTGGCTCTTAAAACTCCCTGGGGAAGGGGCAGCACCAACACTTCAGTTTTTATTTATGGCTTTGACACAACAGACCCCCCAGGAGTCATCTTTTAGGTTTCCATGAAGCATTTACCAATGAGCTCCTTATAGCATGGATGCCAGTTCCACTCACTGAATCAACTGGGTGATAAAACCATATGTGTGTGTTGGGTGGGGGCCAGGGAACATTACAAAACAGATTCTGAAAAGGCAAATTTTTAGAATCTTACATCATCCAGAGCCAAACATTTACACAAAAGGATCTGAGAGCTGCTTCACTAAAACTACTTAGAGTCATAATGACATGTTTTCTATATAAACAAGTGCTTGAAAGTATTTTAAAGCTTATTCTTCTGAGCTGCTTATTCATACACTCTCTTCACGCTTTTTACATCTTTCACAGAAGGGTCCCCCTCTGAGGTGTTACTGCAAAGATGAACCTCAGTCCAGCACAGGGCCCACTGCCCACACTACCTCATGTGGGAAGCAGAATTCCCAAGCCATGCTGGGCAGCAGGCTGCCTGCCCCCACAGGAAGGTGCACACCTGCACCCCGGGGGCCCAGATGGAAGCCATCGAACCGAACCTAGTCCTCCACAGACTCCTTCCGCCAGACTGCAGCTCTCACCAACAGAATCAGAACCATGAATTCTGGACTGTTTCTAGAGGGTCTTATGCACAAATAACCTTGTATATCAGTCTATTTCCTGGCTAAGCCTGAGCTCACGCTATGCAACATTTTGCGACAGTATTTCTGTACGGAAAACTGAAAAGAGCTACAGGGTTCCAGAAGCCCTGGTATGGTCCTAGCCTTGTCTCTAACCAGTCATCCCCACCGTCTCTTCATTGTAACATGCCACTTCTGCCACCAGGGTCACCGTGAGGGTGAAAGCACAGCAAAATGCCTGTGAATTACAAAACCTCACACAAGCAGCTTGCAGGTCACCACGAGCCAGTCCAAGACGCCTATAATGGTTTTAACAAGGAAAGGCAGCATATTCAAAAGCAAACACCATCTCTGAAGGGTCAAGAGGTGCTCACAGTATAATCACTCAAAAGACTAGGAAAAAAAAAAAAAAGAAACCTTTATTTACAACCATGGGAGTCCCACAGGAGTACACAAAACACACAATGTGCACACACACAAAATGAACCTTTTAAGTCAATACCATGCGTGCTCCTGGCCGTGCGCCACCCCTCAGTGCCCTATCCGTACCACCATCACGGTGACATTGTCGGCCGAGCCCCGCTGCACTGCCTTGTTGGCCAGCCTGTTGCAGGCTGCTTCGTAGCGAGCGTCAACCGCAGACTTCCCTTCCCGGGTCTGGATCTTCTCATCCTACCATATGAGAAAGGGAATGAGTGAATGGGGTGACCTTGCACTCTGTCACTTTCCAGAGACATCAGTGCCAGGAAAAGGAGCTGCTCTGGCCTCCCATCAGCGCTGGCAGGACAAACAGACCACTGCAGTGGGCAGAGTTCACACTGAAAAAGGGCAGAAGGGCTGCCCCACAATGGGAGGACATAGGGTCTCAGGACTTCTACTTCTCCAAAAACTAAAGACACATTTGGAACAACCACCACTCCCGTGTGAGAATCCTCACCTCAAGACAGGACAGGATGAAGTTCACGGCTTCTTCTGGGGTAAAGACCTTGAAGAGCCCATCACAAGCCAACAAAATGAACCTACAACACCAGGGAGGAATATAAATGGTTTTAGGTGCAACCCCCACAAAAAAAACATGGCCTGGAGCTGGAGATAAATATTTGTCCAACTATTCAAAGGCTTTTTTTTTTTTTTTTGAGATGGAGTTTCACTCTTGTTGCCTGGGCTGGAGTGCAATGGTGTCATCTTGGCTTACTGCAACCTCCGCCTCCTGGGTTTAAGTGATTCACCTGCTTCAGCCTCCCAAGTAGCTGGGATTACAGAAGCCCGCCACCTCGCCTGGCTAATTTTTTTTGTATTTTCAGTAGAGATGGGGTTTCACCATGTTGGCAAGGCTGGTCTTGAACTCTTGACCTCAGGTGATCCACCTGCCTCAACCTCCCAAAGTGCTGGGATTTTAGGCATGAGCTACCACACCCAGCCAGGCTAAGATTTTTGAAAACCCACTTAATTTCTGTGACAAAGGTTTAAACTTCTGAGACAAAGGTTTAAACTCCTTAAAACTATTTGTGGATAGGATGTTATATATCAAAACTGAAATTACCCTTCTCTTCACCAATTAACAATTATTAATTACCTCAAACATTAGGTGCTGTACTTTCTTAGACAAACTCAAGGAAAATCACTGAATAAAAACACTGGGTGTTATGATAAATACACAAGAATTTATATCACCACAGGCCTTGCACCACCTTCCAGACATAAAGCTGAGAATGAGCCTGGCCTCGGTGAAACATCCTTGGATGCACACTGCACACCTGGGGGCTGCATGCAAGTCCAAGGTCCAAGAAGGGGGCAGCTGTTCGTGTTCCTGTGTTTGAAACTGCATGCTCTCCCTTTCAGAATGAGCCCCTCTCTAGACTGCCCCCGGAATCTTTCTGAACACCAATGGATCTGATGTGACAGTTCTAGTTCTCCCAGTATTGGGGATGGGGAATATGCTTCCCCACGGCTTTATGGTATAAGCCACCTTCCTTTTCTCACTCTAATACCTGTATCTTTGTTTTCCTTTTTTGTTGTTGTTGTTGTTGAGATGGAATTTCACTCTTGTTGCCCAGGCTGGAGTGCCATGGCATGATCTCAGCTCACTGCAACATCCGCCTCCCAGGTTGAAGCAATTCTCTTGCCTCGGCCTCCTGAGTACCTGGGATTACAGGTGCCCATCACCAGGCCCAGCTAATTTTTGCATTTTTAGTAGAGACAGGGTTTTGCTATGTTGGCCAGGCTGGTCTCGAACTCCTGACCTCAGGTTATCCAGGATTAAAGGCGTGAGCCACCGTGCCCAGCCTATTTTCCTCTTTTGACTAGGGTTTCATTCAACCACTATTTGCTGAGCAGATGGTCCGTGCTAAGAATACAGCGGGCCTCGTCCCAGCAGGCTCCCGCCCCTTCTAGTGTCATGAGAGTCAGACCCTGAATAACCAATCACACAGACCCACGACTGATCCAGGAAGGGGAGCTAGGAAGCAAAGCAGAGGGTCCAAGCAGATGGGCCCTGGGGGCATCGTTCAGAAAACCAGAGGCGGCAGCTGCTGGAAAGACGATAGAGGAACCCCCGGGGTACATGAGAACATCACACACTGAAGGCAGATGTAGAGAATGGGGCAATGGCTCGAGAAGAGGCCAAGGCGGCGAGTGCCAGAGCAAGGCAGCACTGGGGCAGGACTCAGAGCATCGCTCGGAGGACCTCCCCGCCAGTGCCGCTAGCATCTCTCACCTCCCCTCATCAACTCAGTGCCGTGAAGCCTGCTTCCGTGAGCTTTCCTCTCGTCTCCCTCCTGCCACTGCCTTAGTTCAGCCCTCACCATCAGGCCAGGGCTGCTGCACTGCTGCTCATGGGCCTCCCTAGCTCCATAATACCATCTTTAACCATTACCTGCTGAGGCTTTGCCCTCAGCCAGCACCGTGCCTTACATTTAGGTATGAAGAACAAGAGATGAACAAGTGAACAGTCTCCTTCTCAACGGATCCTGGCTCTGCGTAAAAACCTCCTGACTCTCCACTAATATCAACTAGAATTCAGACTCTCCAGCATGGGACTGAGGCCCTTCAGAATCTGCCCCCAAAGCACCCTGCTCTCACTTTCCCACTACTGTCTCGGTCCTCCAAACACCTGTCTGGCCATGCTTTCGCACTGTCACATTTTAATGCCTTAGTGTGTGTTCTCTCTGTCAGGAAGGCCCTTCTCCTCTCTCCGACAGGGATACCCCTTCTCCCACTGCCAAGTTCCCCAGCACACCGCATACACCTAGGACAACGCTCGACTGCAACTGCCCATCCCTATATGTGCTCCCCTACCACTGTGGACCCCAGCAGAGCAGAAACCACATTCTATTTATCTCTACACCCGCAGGGCCTAGCACCATGCACACCTTCCCTCCAACAAAGGCTTGATGAAAACTGAAAGAAATGAGGAAGAGAAATAAAGCCACATGCAGGCACACCTGTGCCTCTGGTAGGGGTCTTTACCTGTCATTGGGGGTCAGCTGGCAGCGTCTGATGTCAGGCACAGATGTGACACCGCAGCGCTTGTACTGCCCATCCCCAATGGAGCGGGATACCTCTAGCACGCCCAAAACACGCCCATCCCTAAAATGAGAGGAAAAACATTTTAGAGTCTTCCTGACAGATCATGGGTCCACAGTACTTAGAATCTCACCTTAAAAGCAGGGAATGAAGTGTGAAAGATATAGGTGGTGGAATTCACATTATTAACCAGTACTGACATTTCTGGATCTCATATATACAAGGATGTCTAGGCCATTAACCGCTGCCCTGGGGTAGGGAGCCTGCCCAGCTGCACAAGGTGGGAATGGCATTTCTGGCGGCTGTTAAACAGTACTGCCCAGCCTAACCTTCAACTGGACTCAGCAGTTCTCATCACACATCTAGGTCCAAACTCCAGAACAAAATTTGACTAGACTGGGTAGGGGAGCCTGGCAGTGTTTTTGTATCTTAAAGCTCCCTGAATGTTTCACACATGCCTCAGGGTTAACAACAGCTAGAACACAGGGATATTTTGCATTTCAATCTAATTAGATTTGGAAAATCCCTGAAAGTGATTATTCCTGGATTGTGGAGCACATTTCCTTTGCACCAAGTACAGGTACGGTTTAATGTGTACGTAAATGACAGTAACCTGCATAGCATCATGGTTTTCCCCATTCTATCTCTAGGTGAGGGGATATGGAAGAGATGGGGCAGTGATCTATAAATGGGAAGAGGCACGTAAGGCACAGTCCTACTGTCAAGGAAAAACCACTTGGGGGAGCCTACTGCCTCAAAGAACAATTCTGGTCTGGGCTGTAGCACTGTCACCTTAGGCAGGTGCAAGCGCTCTCCTCTTCAGGCCCTTGTTTGTAAAGGCAGGAAAAGAACCCACACTCAAAGTCCAAGAACACTCCATAAATGCCACGGCTATGCGTGGGCGTTTAGGATCACCAGGGGGCTCCCAATTCAGGGACCACGCATTCGGGAGATGTGGTGCAGATGGATGCACATGGTAGGAATGCTTCCTGGGCTGGTGTCCTAAAGGCAGAATTCAGCCTGGCCCTTCTCTGGGCCCCAGTTACCCTCTCAGTGCCTCAAAGTTGAGTATCCGTAACAAATATGTTTTTTCTTCCTCATAGACTTCTACTGGCATCTGCAAAACTAGTGATCTTCTAGGATATAAACTGTTAAAACAAACAGCAAGAGGAACCAGAGTGCATAGAGGAAGTGCTGAAGACTGAAGACGGGCATAGGGCAGTTGGCCTTAGGAGCTGCCAGTCCAGGAAGCAGCTCACAGTTGAAGTACTATGAAAAGCCAACAGAGTACCTCTCCCACAACCAAATGATTGGGTGTCTCGTGTGGATCTCCCCATCCTAGTCATAAACCCATCCTGTTTCAGCAAGATTAAGAATACAATGACCACCTCTGCAATGGCAGGTCCCAGAAGATCAAGTAGTTACCAGCAACTTCTGGTACTGCACAACACAGTACAGAAAACATGAAACAATTCCTAAGTCTAAAGAAGGAAAATATGAGCAGCACGGGATCTGCGCGCACACTCGCACAGGCTCGCTCGCTCTCTTTTTTAAGAGAGACAGGGTCTCACTCTGTTGCCCAGGCTGGAGGGCAGTGACGTAATCATAGCTCCCTGGGCTCAAGTGATCCTCCCACCTCAGCCTCCTGAGTAGCTAGAACTACAGGTGCCACCGAGCCCAGGTAAGTAACAAAAAATTTTCTTTTTTGTACAGATGGGGTGTTGCCCAGGCTGGTCTTAAACAACTGGCCTCGAGCAATCCTCCCACCTCAGCTTCCCAAAGTGCTGAGATTACAGGTATAATGTGCCCCATTCTTATTTTCTTCAGATGGAGTCTAGCTCTGTTGCCCAGGTTGGAGTGCAGTGGCGCGATCTCAGCTCACTGCAACAACCTCTGCCTCCCAGGTTCAAGTGATTCTCCTGCCTCGGCCTCCCAAGTACCTGGGATTACAGGTGCCTGCCACCACGCCCAGCTAATTTCTGTATTTTCAGTAGAGATGGGATTTCACTGTGTTGGCCAGGCTGATCTCATGATCCACCCGCCTCAGCCTCCCAAAGTGCTGGGATTACAAGCGTGAGCCACCGCACCCGGCCTCTCATTCTTGTTTTCAAAGTTCCACATACAGAGTAGTAATCTTACATTTACTGAACTGCTAGAGTAACAGGAGAAAGCAGCAATGGACAGAATGACGGATCCCAGGAAAAGCGTTTGGTAATGATGCAGGAAGCTGGCCTGGCACTATGCTTACACTCAATGCAATGTCCTACGTAGGATGCCACGTGCAAATACCCGTCAGTTCAACAAAGGCCAATCACAGAGTCCCAACCCTGAGACTGAGCATCACACAGGGTAAATTCATGCTGCTTCTACTTTGGAAAGTGTTGGTAGAAGTCCAAAAGGATCACCGCTGATGAGGCTGGTCAGGACTCAGCCCCAGCAGCCCCACAGGCTTTGTACTTCCCAGTCTGCTTGATCCATTTCACTAGAACTCTTTTTTAAGAGAAAGGGTCCTGCTATGCTACCCAGACTGGAGTGCCGTGGCTAGTCACAAGCATGGTGGCGCATTATAGGCTCAAGTGCCTGGACTCAAACGATCCTCCCGCCTCAGCCTCCAAGTGACTGGGACTACAGGCATGTGCCACCAATACATACTCTAGCCATGTCCATTTCTTAGAAAGTCTGTGCTACTCTAGACACAACAGAAAGCTGTTTCACAGCACGTTCTTCCTGCTGCTCAGTTTTCAAAGTTCAAACAAACTGCCCAAAGTTCATTCTCCTTCCCCTTCCCTCAAAATTTCCCCCCACCCCCGTAATTACAATGCTTAGCAGATAGTAGCTTTTTAAGTCTCAGCCTACGAAGCCAATCTGCCTGTCCCTTGGTACCAGCCCTCATTAGGACGGGCCTCCTGCCCTTACACCCTTCCAACTTTTGTTTTGTGCTCCTTATTTCTCTTCTGTTTTCTGCCAACCAGAGAACTGTTTTCCTATTATTGGACAAGCTGTTCAACAGTGTCTTCAGATCTTAGCTATTTTTGTTGATAGTTTCTGTTCTAATTCTTTCCCCAGAGAGAAAGAGACTGAGACTGAGATATCCTACTACTTGTGTGTTTAAGGCTAATCTGGCTGTCTTTAGCCGCCAGAAACTGCTTGGACTTCAGCCCCTCTTGCATGTCAGTAAAAGTAAGATGCAGCGGGTCTCAATAAATAGACTATCCACAAGTGATGTTTGCAAAGCAAAGGTTGGGAGGTGGAAACTCCAACTCCTGACCATCCAAAAACTGGCAGATGCCTAAATCAAATGTATTAATACAATGAGTGCTACAGAGATAACCAAGGTACAGTGCTAGAAGAGTTACTTTTAGTTATGAGGGACCTGCACTTGATCAAGTTCTAGGCACACAGTACTGACATTTAAATTTAAATGCTATATGTAAACTTCCCATCTGTTCAGCTGCCTTCATCATAAAATAAAAATAAAACTTGTCTTAATCTTCTCAGAAAATTCACTGCTACATAGCTACCTTCAATGTAAGAAAGTAGAAAAAATTAAGACTACACAAAGATTTACTTAGTTTTGTAAGAAATACTGGAATCAAGAAATAGGATGTAAGGGACACAGGGATGAAAGCGTGACATCGCTAAATGTCTTTTTACTCAATTTAGATTCTGAAGCATACAACAGGGAGTTTTTCTTTTTTTTACTGTGGTAAAATATACATGAAATTCGCTATCTTAACTATTTCTAAGTGTACAGTTCAGCAGCATTAAATATATTCACAGTGTTGTGTAATCATTACCACCATCTATTCCCAGAACTTTTGTATCTTCCCAAACTGAGACTGTTCCCATTAAACACTAACGCCACAATTCATCCCCTGTACCTCCCAGTAACCGCCATTCTACTTTCTGTGAACCTGATTGGTAACTCCTGTGAGTGAAATCATAGTGTTTGTCTTTTTGCATCTGGCATTTTTTTTTTGAGATAGAGTCTTACTCTGCTGCCCAAGCTGGAGTACGGTGGCATGATCTCAGCTCACGCTACCTCCACCTCCCAGGTTGAAGTAATTCTCCTGCCTCAGCCTCCCAAGTAGCTGGGGGTACAGGTGCATGCCACCACACCCGGCTAATTTTTGTATTTTTAGTAGAGACAGGGTTTCACCATGCTGGCCATGCTGGTCTCAAACTCCTGACCTCAGGCAATCCACCCACCTCGCCTCCCAAAGTGCTGGGATTACAGGTGTGAGCCACCATGCCTGACTGCATCTGGCTTCTTTTACTTAGCATAAAGTCCTCAGGTTCATCCATTTTGCAGCATAAGCCAGAATTTCCTTCCTTTTTGAGGTTAAAAAATATTCCGTTATAGAGATATCTCACACTTTGCTTATCTATTCATCTGTCAATGAACATTTAGGCTGCTTCCCCCTTTTGTCTGTGGTGAAAAATGCTGCTGTGAACATGGGTGTGCAAGTATCTGTTTGTGTCCTTGCTTTTAATTCTTTTGGGTACATACCCAGAAGTGGAACTGCAGATCATATACTAACTCGTGTTTAATGTTTGAGGAATTGCCACACTATTTTCCATAGTGGCTACACCATTTCACATTCCCACCAGCCACGCAAAGGGGTTCTAATTTCTCCATATAATTTATAAAGGCAAAAAAGCCATTTATAAATTGGATAAACTGAAAACAATAAACTGAATAAAAATAAATGGAAAATAAATAACCAAAGTGGTAAAATAACCACAGTAAAAAGTTATATTTCACTTTTGCACATAGTAAGGACAGTACCTTTCTAGTGAGGTATATTCTAAGGATAAGAGAACAGCAAGGAATACAAACTAAAGTGATGACTTTTATATTTTTTTGAGACAGGGTCTCACTCTGTCACCTAGGCTGGAGTACAGTGGCATAATCATAGCTCACCAGATCCTAGAACTCCTAGATTAAAGAGAACCTCCTGTCTCAGCCACTGAAGTGGCTGGGACTACAGGTGCACACCACCAGACCTGGTTCCATGCTTCTGTTTTTATTTTTTGTAGAGATAAGGTCTCACTGTGTTGCCCAGGCTGCTCTCAAATTCCTGGCATGGAGCAATCCTCCTGCCTCAGCTTCCTGAAGCACTGGAATTACAGGTGTGAGCCCTCTGCTCCCCCAGTAGTGATAATTTTGATACTATAAAACTATTTTAACAAATAAATATACTGTTAAGAACCAAAATTTCTAACATTAAGAAAAATGAGCTATAAATATTAAATCAAAGAAGAGAAAACTCTGTAATGTTAAATATGAGTAAGAAATAGCACTCCAAGCTTGTGATTTAAAATGTGCTGTTTCCTAACTCTGTATGTCTTGAGTGGCCATAGAACTAACGACACTCCAACTGAACTGAGCATCCAAGAACATGGATTTGGATTCTTTTTTTTAAAAAATTTGTTCCCCACCCACACTACTCTGATGTAAATTTTTTTTTTTTTTTTTGAGACAGTCTTGTTCTGTTACTCAAGCTGGAGAGCAATGGTACAATCTCTGCTCACTGCAACCTCTGCCTCCCAGGCTGAAGCAATCCTCCCACCTCAGCCTCCTGAGTAGATGGGACCACAGGTGTGTGGCACCACACGTGGCTTATTTCTCTCTGTTTTTTCTATTTCTTGTAGAGATGGGGTTTCACCAACGTTACCTAAATTGGTCTTGAATTCCTAGGCTCAAGAGATCCACCCACTTCAGCCTCCCAAAATGCTGGGATTACAGGTGTGAGCCACTGCACCCAGCCTGGATTTTGGTTCTTAAACATTAATATACACGTAAGAAAAGGGCACAGGAACCAGCCGGCAGGAGTCTCCACTGGCCCTATCTGAGATAAAGTAAACAGCAGCAAATACCATGACTGTAACTACAACTCACTCACTGAATAGTCTGTTGGCACACAGGGATTTGCAGGGCAAGGATGGAGGGAGAGAAGCAGAGAATTGAAAGAAAAACACTAATTTCCACAACTACAGGTGACTAGCTTCCTTTCAAATTGGTGATTAAAGGACAGAATGAAACATTTACCCTGCTTTTTTAGAAGAATTATGTTCTCTTATTGATCATGAAAAGTGTTTCTTTACAGAACGCCCACTAATACATGTGAAAGGAATCACAGAATATGAAAATTATCTTTGACATCCCTGATGAAATGATGATTTAGGGATGCTAAGACCATCAGGTGAAAGGCTGACAGGAAACGGAATATTCACAAGGTACCAGTGAACCTCCCCAGTTTACTTACTGATGACACAAGGTAACAGGAACATCTGACTGTTACCACCAGAGCCAAGTGCTGGGATTTGGCAACTTTAAGGGTCACATTATGTGCCTACTGAAGTGAAGGACTACTGAGTATACAGCATCCCCCATAAAACACAACTAAAAACTCCTAATCTGAATCTAAAGAAGGCTTTACACCTAATTTCCAGCTTATAGGAAATATGTGGAAATAACACCATAAAGAAACAGGCAAGTTCAGAATGTTGATGACTCTGTACAACTGCTGGCCCATAACATGGTTCAAAGCCTGGTAAGAAATGAGAGTGCTGGCAGGGTGCAGTGGTTCACATCTGTAATCCCTGCACTCTGGGAGGCCAAGGAAGGAGGATCACTTGAACTCGGTGTGGGAAACAGAGAGAGACAGAGACCCTGTCCCTACCAAAAAAATAAAAAAATAGCCAGGCATAGTGGCACAGGCCTGTGGTCCCAGCCACTTGGCAGGCTGTGGCTGGAGGATCGCTTGAGCCTCAGAGGTCAAGGCTGCGGTAAGCTGTGATCGTGCCACACTGCACTCCAGGCAACAGAGCAAGACAGTCTCTCAAAAACAAACAAACAAAAAAAAAGAAATGCAAGTCAAGTCCACGGCAGACATGAATGCTGACTAGACCCTGGTTTGAAACAAAAACACTTTGGGGATAACTTGGGAAATAAAAATATAGACAGGATATTAGATAACCTAACATAACCTAAGGAAACATTACTGTCTTAGGTGTGAAAATTCTCATTCATTATGTTGAGAACGTCTTTATCTTTGGGAGATGCATGCTTAAATATTTAGAGTGTTATGTCACCACGTCTGCAACTTTTAAATAGCTCAACCTGACACACATCTATACAAACATGACAAAATGTTCACTGCTAAATTTTGAAATGTTTGTTTCACTACTGCAAAGTTTCTTCTGTATGTTTGAAAAATTCAATTATAAAAGCTGAGGGTGGGGGAGCCAGCCCTGGCCTCAGGCAAGAAAACAGGCCACAACAACAGGGCTCTGCCTCCAGCCCCTCTTCTCTAAGAAGGGTTCACCCAAGCCCACACTGTCAAATGGTAACTCTAAGGCATGTACACACTGCTCTGAATTAGGTGGAGACTAGGATACAGGAAGCAACTGCAACACAATTAGCCTTACTTGCAGCCATAGGACTGTCAGTATCCAATTATTTTCAAGTAGTTCAGGTAAAAGCAGAATGTAAAACTTACAAGAAAGGGGAGAAGAGGTGATGCTTACACTCAAATTGGAGTCACATCCTCAGGCATTACTGTCCACAGTAGTTACCAGGACAGTAGTTACAGCAGCAAAAATTGGGCAAACAGCACTGCTCCAGGCCTGAAACCAGCCCTACAATCCCATCACTGCTCATGTAAACTGCAGCGACCATGAATAAAATTGGTTCTTACTAATCCAGGAACTTTTTGAACAAACAAAAGTAGTAGTTCTAGCTACTCTCCAGAAACCTCCCTGTACCACTAACTAGATTCAGCCTGGAGCATATAAGACTTTCCCAAACGAACAGAAGAAAAACTATAATTCAAAGGACAGGTAAGTGCAGTCTTATACTAAAAGATGGTATCTCTCTTATCTCTGGCAGAAAATAAAATTTTAATAGTCGAACGTACAATAAACCAGAAAATAACTTCTGGAGGAATTTATAATGCAATATCCTTGATGTGGAATTCTAAAGAAAAAACGTATGCCCTCCTTTAGCTGCCTTGGATAGAAGCAGGTAATAAAACTAGAGCAGACATACAGTTTTCAAAGATTTAAAGAGAGAGTGAAATGAAACCGCAAAAGACAGAACAAAGAAAGACACGGTCCTCTGTGCCAGAAGTTGTTCCCGAGAAGTCCGAAGACATTACTGAGCCTGTCTTAACTACTTCAGATTTTCTCTCTGGAGAATTCACCTAAAACTGTAACTTATTCAGTGCAACAAATGACAGTATTTAAGAAACTTCCTAGGCCCAGAGAAAACACTGAATGGTAAATATGAATCTGTCCTTTTGTAAATGTAGGGAGGCAAGTTTCCTTCCACTTGGAAATATGTGAAATCCTACAACAGTCATCCACCTGTGTCACCAGTGTTAGAACTAAGACACAGCCTCGTCACACTGAAGACTCTGTCACATGGCAAGTTCTACTCCTTGAAGGTCTCAGAGACCTTTCTACAGCCAACAGCCCCCTCCTTCCCTAGAGCTCCTCTCAGTTCCCTGGTTACCTGACATTTCCTCCAGCCTTCTGTATCCTCATCCGCTCTTCATACTGAGTTGGATTATGCTCTTTGCTGAGGCTTAAGGCTGCATGTTTTTGACTCTCCTCATTGTAACGACACAAGATTGCCTAGGAAGATGGAGATCGTAAGAGTCATGAAATTCAGTGGGCCCAGCATCTAAAGGTACTAGTTGAAGAAAACAGTTAGCAATGGGGTTTCACATTCAGCCTACTGCTGATAAACTCAAGTTCAGAGAATCAAGCAGCAAAGAAGTGTCAAAGACACAACACTCAGGGAGAGAGGTGCCCCTGGTTTTGGTATCAACTCTGGTGAAAACTCTGGTGAATGACTACAGCCAAGCACTCCCTTGGATGTTGTCACATTCGTGACATGAAAGGAAGCGTTCAACAAGTATCAAGGTCCCTTTTGGCCTGGAGTTCTACAAGGCCAGAGACATGTCCGTAAGCCTATGGAAGGCAGAGGGCCAGCCTTTTGCATGCTGGCCAAGTGCCAGGCAGACCTTCCACACCAGCGCCTCCATGTGTTCTCACCCCTGCCAGGTTCACCATGTGTTTTACAGGAGGACACTGAAGCATGAGGAATAAGTAACCAACAAAGTCACAAAGCAGAGCCAGGATTCAAATTTGGGTCTGACTCCTAAGTATTACTTTATTTTTATTTTTTGCCAATTTTCCTCTTGCTATTTCTGAAGTCATTTGGTTTAAACACATGTGCACTAGGACCAGTCTACTATAGGGTCACCAAATTATAAACTCCACCAGGCAGGGGCTCTCATCTGTTGTATTTCCGGCTATACTCCTAGCAGGGATTATTTGATGAATAATCCTCCCAAAAGCATTGGGGGGAGAGATCTCAAGATGCTGCTTAAGTGTGGGCAGAGTCACTTGGTTCCTGTGACTGCTGAAGGAGCAAAGAGGCTGGCTGAAAAAGTAGCAATGGAATGGAACATGTGGTCCTGGCGCAGAGCAGTCAGGGTCTGCAGCCTGCTTTCCACAGCAGCACCCTCTAGGCTTTATAGTAACCCCATGACTATCACCAGTGGGAACCACACCCTGGGCTTTCTCCCTCAGCCAGTGACTGAGCTCAGGGGATTCATGGCAACTCATCTGGTATTTTCTAGCTACAGCTTTTGAGTTATTCTGAAATCACAATAACTTTGAAAGGCAGGGGTTAAAACTTTTCATTCAACACTGTCTAAGGACAGATAAATGAAATAAAAGAATATTTAGGCTACTTGCATACTAATCACATTCTCATCTACAGCATCACACACACAATAAACCACAGGAGGAAAAAAGAAAGAAAAAAGACAGGATCTGAGTTTTAAAGCATAAGTCTACCATAGGGTATAAGTCTACCCAGAGAACAAACTGCCTCTAGCTGAGCTGCTGTTCTCTTACCCAAGAGTTAAACTGCAGCAAAACAGTCTGCAGCAACCCCAGAAGAAAGGTTTCAATGCAGACATCATCACTTTAATCTTACTCGGCAAGTACTTGCTAAGGTCTTTTCCCCATAAAACATATTGTCATCTAAGTGGGTGGCTCCAGAGCCACATACCCGACTATCTCCGAGGTTGGCAATATAAAGAATGTTGTCTACAGCCAGAACGCACGTGGCAGTGGACCCATCTTTCCAGGCAGGCTTCCTGGGGGGAAACACATCAGAAACACAGTCACCACCAACAGCCTAGCACTTTGAGACTAATTTCCAGAGCTGAATGGAAAGTATCTCATATTTCAAAATGGACCACTTCCCTGATACTTGATTTTTTTTTCTGTTTTAGACTTAGCTAATGGTTCTAAGAGCCTACTCAGTGCTAGGCACTTTTCAGACAGTGAGCATCAGTATTAAACCACATCAGAAGACTGAAATGCATTTAAGAAAACAGGCACAGTCCAAACTTCTTCATGAAGTTATACTTACTGGCTGGAAGCTTGTTTAAGGAACTCTTCATCAGTATGCTTAAAAGTGTCCAAAAGGCATCTCTTCACGGTTTTCTCTACACTGATGCCATCTCCTGTTACAGAAGGGCCAAAAGAAAACAATCTCTCAAGGAGGGAAGATTATCCTGCTCCCACTGTCATTTTGCTTTTGTAATTTCTGCACATCAACTGATTTCAAGCATGATTAAGAACAATCTCTATTTTTTGTTTTGAGACTGGGTCTCACTCTGTCACCCAGACTGGAGTGCTATGGTGCAACTGTGGCTCACTGCAGCCTCAATCTCCTGGGCTCAGGCAATCGTCCCACCACAGCCTCCCAAGCAGCTGGGACCACAGGCGCACAACACCACGTCCAGCTGGTTTTGTTTTTTGGGACTTTTTGTTTGTTTGTTTTTGTAGCGATGGAGTCTCCCTATGTCGCCCAGGCTGGTCTCAAACTCCTGGGTGTCAGTGATCTTCTGGCCTTGGCCTCCCAAATTGCTGCATGAGCCACTGTGCCCAGCCAGAACAATCCCTGTTTCCTCACCTATAACACAGTGCCATCTGAAGTTGTTTTTACAAGTTTTCCAATAAAGGCAAGACACTATCGGAACCCAAAGACAATTCACAGAAGGTGTCTATCACGTAGAATCATGAGAAGCACCATCCTAAGGCAAACCTGCAGGGCCACCACACCTGGAAGCCCTGGAGTCCACTCAGCCCCACTCTTTTAAGACTCATCAATGATTCTTTGCTAAAGCCAAAATGACACATCTGACTGCTTCACACAGCTGTCCAAACAGCAACAAACAAAATGAATAGCAACTGATTTAGTTCTGTCTCACCTTTAGGAAATTTTCTGATTAAGTTCTGATGCAAATTCTGTGCAGCAAATTTTGAGGCTCGAATTCCTCCGTGTCCGTCAAATACAGCAAAATATGAAACTCGAGTACTGAAAGAATGAATTGAGTTAATTAAATTCTCAGAGCAAAAACCACACTTCTCCATTAAAGCTTTTAAATCTCATCTCAAAGAGTGAACATTAAAAAGTCTGAGGAAGTCACACTGGTAAGCCCCTAGTCACACTGTTACAAATGGGGGGGAAAAAGGCTTTGACATTAACTGAGACAAACATTTAAGTAACATTCACAGCATTTTGTCTTTTTTAAAAAAAATACTTTTGTGTGTGTATGAGCATGGGGAGTGTTTGTGGTCAGGACTGGAAGACCTGCTAGAGGTCTAACATTCTAAAAGAGCTGTAACACTTTCACAGCATTTTAAATTAAATGTTTAAAACTCACATTTGCTTCAAATATCAAGATCTGTTAATTCTGGTTTTTCACTGACAACACTGTTTTATTCCATAACCTGATCTGCGTGTTAAATGTTTAAAACCAAATCTGTTCCTATTTAAATCAGATTTGGTTTTAAACATTAACACACAGATCAGGTTCTTTATCGAAAACAGTCAAAAAAAGAATCGAGCATCACTTACCAACAGAAATGCACTGTTAGGTGATATTGTTGTTGTGTGGACATCATAGAACATATTTACACAAACTGAGATAGTGTAGCTTACTACACACCTAAGCTACATGGTAGAGCCTACTGCTCCTAGGCTAACTGCACAGCATGTTACTGCACTAAATCCCGTATGCAGTTGTAACACAATGGTAGTATTTGTGTATTTAAACATACCTAAACATAGAAAAAGTATAGCAAACACGGTATTATGGCTGAACACGGCAGCTCATGCCTATTAATCCCAACACTTTGGGAGATGGCCAAGGCAGGAGGATCACCTGAGGCCAGGAGTTAAAGACCAGCCTGGGCAACATAGTGAGACCCTATCTCTACAAAATTTGTAATCTTATGGGAGCACCATCATATATGTAGTCCATCACTGACTTGACGTTGTTATTCAGCATCTGACTGTATCTATAAGAGCAGGAAGGATATTACAGAATTGTTACTCAAATAAATTTTGAATAACTCATTTTTAAAACCTATCTTACTACTATAGCTATTTCTATTCCCCTTTCAAGTTTTGCCAGAAAACCCACATATATGGAATAAAAGACATCAAATAAACTATTTCAAGAAGGAAAAAAACCAAAAATGCCTATGAGAAATGACATTTATTCTAGACAGCTGCTTTTCCTTCAAATTTTTTGGGATGCCTTTTCAATTTAGGACATCCTGAGCCATGAGAAAAAACCTCATCTGCTTTATAAGTTAGAGCTGTTATCTTACTATCTGCTATTTGCAAGGCATGATTTAGTGTTCCCAATTAAATTTAGTCTCAAAGGATCTGCCTTCTTGGGCTCCAGAGGTCCCTTTCCTGGTTTTAATGCAAATCCCAGGCTGGGTGTGGCGGCTCATGAGAGTAATTCTAGCACTTTGGGAGGTCAAGGTGAAAAGATGGCTTGAGCCCAGGAGTCTGAGACCAGCTTGAGCAACATAGGGAGACACTGTCTCTACAAAAGTTCAAAAAATTAGCCAGTGTAGTGGCACATGCCTATGGTCCCAGCTACTCAGGAGGCTGAGGTGGGAGGATTACTTGAGCCTAGGAGATCAAGCCTGCAATGAGCTGTGATTGTGCCACTGTTCTCCAGCCTGAGCAAGAGAGTTAGACCCTGTCTCAATGGGTGTGTGTATCATCCCCTCTACATAGGATCAGCTGCTCTGCAGCAGTCATCACCTCATCTTCATGAGTGGCCCTTATCTGGACAAACGCCATCAGCCCAAATGGCTCCAGCACACTGTATGTTAATGACCAACGGGTGTCAGTTAAAGTACATAATGTATGTATTACATAATTCTGAATTACATAACCTATGTAACATGTATTATTAAATATATACTATAATGTATGTTAACAGCCAACTTAATGTCCTACCTTCTGGTTACTTTTTCTCCAGGACCAAGAGCTTATCCAGAAGGCTTCATTTTAATTTGTATAGCTGCAGCTAATTTTTCATTGTCTGTCTTTTCCTTGACATCATTTTGACTTTTGTTTTTCCTTGGCCCTCATTATCTGTACAAGCTCTCCTTGATCACCATTCATACTTTAATTAGTGGCTTCCAACTCTTATCTTCTAGGTCATGGAATAAAAATATTCTCTGCCAGAAGCTGCTCATTGTCAGTAAGGAGTAACACATGCTGCAGAGCCACGCCACAGAGCGTCATCTCCCGCTCAGCAGGGTTGCTCAACCTTGACACTACCGACATTCCAGGCTGAAAAATTCTTTGTTGTGGGGCTGCCCTGTGCTTCTAAGATGATCTCTACCCACCAGATGCCAGTAACAACTCCCTCCCGCAACCGTGACAAAAATGTACCCAAACACTGACAACTGTCCCCCTGGGCAGGGGGCAGAATCAACCCCAGCTGAGAATCACTGATGTAGAATCAAGTGGTATGTTAGTCTTTCTAGTAAGTACAAACTAGCCAGTCCAAAACGCCAGTCAGAAACCAGGAGATGTTAATGCCAAACAGGCTTCCTACCACACAGAGACTCACATGAGGGACGATGGGGGCCTACACTCCTCGGTGATGTCGTTCAGGATGACGTGGGCATCCTGCATCTCCTCCCTCTCACCCTTCCGCTCAGCCACATAGCCCTTCAGACCAAAGATCACCGAAGAGGCTAAGGAAAAGAGAACAAAAAAGCCAATACAAAACTGTGCCCAACCCTCTGGAAACCCTAGTCCCAGAGCAAATGAGAGGGAACTATGACTGTTTTACTCAGCAATATCCCAATGGTGCAAACAAATAAGCAATACCCCTTACGGCATCTCCCAGCTACAAGTCTATAATTAAAATCAGAGCACTGATGCACAGGGTGAGCTCTAAGAGGTTGCACAGAGACACGAGAGAGGAGTCAGTGAGCACAGAACAACTCTGTCTAGGGTATGAGTCGAAGTGCCAGGGCAAGGGATTTGCCCTGGTAATGTGCCGCTATCGCAGAGAAGTAAGATTCAAATCAGGGGAAAGGATCATGAGCAAATTGAGTCTTGTGATAAATAAGGACAAATGCAAGTCAGTAGAGTTTGTCTCAAAAGCCCTGTAAGATGCCCTGAATCTATGTATTCCCACGCTCGAGGCTGGTGAAGAATTTGAACAAATGGTAAGATCAGTTGCTTTTACATCAACTGAGGAACAAAAAGATAAGATTCCAATGCAGGGCAGAGATCTATTTACATTTAATGGGTAGGCTCATTTAAACTCATTTTCTGATACCTAATACCAGACAAATAATAAAATGAACACTGCAAAGAGCTGTCCTCTGGGAAGTGACAAGCCAAGCTGAAGAAAACATCTTCCCAGCAAACCTACAAGTGGATCTTTTCACATACCTCTGCCTGCATCATACAGCTTTCACTGATGTAATTTGTGGCAAAGGACAATGCAGTCAATGAAAATTCCACAGCTCAAGAATACTTTAGTACCACAACTAAAGCATTCTCTTTAGTTAATACTTTTTGTTTTCTTCCCCACTAACTTTGACAAGTTACAAAACTGACTACAAATTTCAACTACTTTTTCCAGGCTTAGGGAAGCTGCCTACCAAGCTAAATCACAGAATTAAAAGCACTAATCAACCAACTGTGAACAAAGACTGGAAGTCACAGGGAGACTAGGTGGTCAAAAACCATTCACTGCAGAAGGCTAAGAAAAAAAACACCTGTATTTTGTAATTCTTGAGGAACAAATCTAGGTTTCCTATCTGAGCAAAGGGAGGATAAGAGATAGATGTACATGAAAAGTAGGAGAAAAAAAGCAGAGAGAAACTCGGAAATTCAATTGCAAAAAGGGAACCCTACTCATTTCTTAGCTATAGATATAAACAGAAAGAATTATTAGAAAGCTGAAACTAGTTTTGCTCTGGGTTGTTTTAAAATATGAAGTCTAATACATTTGTTTTCAAACTGTCTGAAAACCTTTACAAACTTTCTTTTCCACAAGCTCTTCACTGCCATTCTTCTCTTCCTCGGAGGTTTTTCTCTTTGCTCCTTTCCCTTCATTCTTTACCATCTGGGATACTGATGTGGCAAGAGAACCTGGAAATAAAGTAAAAGCCGGACAGAAACAGTAGACTGTTGGAAAAAGTCACTAGTATACTGGGCTTCATCCTAGCACTCAGACAAGGTCATTTCAAGCAAGGACTGGCAGACACAGGCAGACCCGGGAGTTGTGTCCTCATGGTGATGGGGGATGGGGGGCAGGTTCCCACAGTGAGAGAACGTAAAGTTAAGATCCAGGCCCTGAATCAAACTGACCCTGCTAAAGGGGTCTGTAAAAAGACTTTTCCCAGTGGTAAAATACATATATATTTTTTTGGCCCATAGCATATACATGTTTTTATATCCACAGGCTCTTAGTATTAAACAAAAACTTACAAAATCTGTAATAAACTAACATATTCTAAAGAAGTTCCAAAAAGTAACAAGTACCCAAAAAGACTCAAAATGAGGTAAACGTCAGCCTTTAAGAACTATAATACATCCTTTCAAAGGCAAAATAGGGCTGCCACGCTGTTCCCACTAGTGAAAGGATGAATCTCCACTCAAAGCCAGAGCTAAGGGAATCTGCAGTGTCTATGTGTTTGAAATGAGAAAGTCAACTTTCAAAGAGGTGTGCAACTTAATAGCAAGTTACTTTCCTTTCAGTCTCAGTTGTCTTCACCCGTGCATAACATGGTAAGAATACTTTCACCTCAGAGAGATGTTTGAAAATTGCTGAGGACAGGTAGGAAGAGCATTTATCACAGCGCCTAACACATCAATCTCCAATAATAGCAGCTGCTGTCCTAACAAATGACTTTAAATGTTCTCTGCATTTAGGGATAAAAAGTATTTAGGTATAGAAGTATGCAATAGCCAGATGAGTTGGCACATTCCTGTAGTCACAGCTACTTCAGAGACTGAGGCAGGAGGATCACTTCAGCGCAGGCATTTGAGACCTGCGTGGCCAAAGTAGTGAGACCCTGTTTCTTCTAAAAAAAAAAATGATGCAAGTACTTATTTACTTATTCAACCTACTCTTTGCCAGACATTTCTTTTTGTTTTTGAGACAGGGTCTCACTCTTGTCACACAAACTAGAATGCAGTGGCATAATCATAGTTTAATGACAAAAAGTTGACGATTCAGATCCACAAGTCACCAATACCTCTAGAGGATAGAAAGACATCCACTCAGTTGGTAGGGTTCATAACTTGAGTTTTCCTTTTTCCTTTCTGTTTTTCTTTTTTTCTTTTTTTTTTTTTTTGAGACGGAGTATTTCTCAGTTGCCCAGGCTGGAGTATAGTGGAGAGTTCTCGGCTCACTGCAATCTCCACCTCATGGGTTTAAGCGATTCTCCCACCTCAGCCTACAGGCATGCACCATTACACACAGCTAATTTCTTTATTTTTAGTAGAGATGGGGTTTCACCATGTTGGCCAGGCTGGTCTCAAACACCTGACCTCAAGTTACCTGCACGCCTTGGCCTCCCAAAGTGCTGGGATTATAGGCATGAGCCACCGCACCCAGCCAGAACATATTAACTTTTATTACAACTAAGGGTATCGTCTTTATTAGGAAGGTTTCAGGCTACACTGTGAGTAGGAGAATGCTACAATTTTTTTGTATGGGTCTACAGCCCTGAAGATTGAGAATTCTTATGTAAGATGACTGCAGTACATTCTCTGAAATGGGACTACCTGCATCCCTACCGCCCCACACCATCTATCTCCCAACCTCTCATAACCCTCACCTTCCCCCACCAGAGGAACTCCACATAAGAAGTTCTCATGAGACAGAATCATACCTTTGCCTTGTTGGCAAGAGGAATCTCCTCTATTCTTCCCTTCTACTTAATTAGGACATGAAAAGGAACGATTTCAGGAGAAGGTAGAGCCAATACTACTAGGCTTGATACACTTGGGTCAAGCATTCTGTTTAACAAGGCAAATCAGAATAACAAACTGAATTTTTAAAAAATGTTAATAACAAAGTTGAGAGTAAATCAGTGAACTCTTAATTCTCAAAGTCAGTTCCAACAATCTGAACCTAAAGAAGTTACTATCACCAGAAAGTGATATAGTATTATCTTTGTGCTTCCAATCGATGGTGCCTGTTTATAGCTTTATAGTAAACCTTATGCTGTATTATGACTTAATGTCATTCAAAATCCTGTTAAATCTATACATAAATTTCACATAAGAATGAAATACTGTGTATTATTTCCATCAGCACCTTGGGTTGTTTGTCCTACCCCTTACCTGAATCGCCACTGCTAGCAGGTGGGAGATCATCAAAAAGCAAAGGTCCCCCTGATCCTGAAACACAGCAGAACACTTAGTGAGCCCACAAAAAATAATGTAAGGCTTAAGTTTCAGAATCCATCCCACCAGGACACCTATGTAGGTTACTGAAATAAACTCAAAACTCTTGCGTCAATCCAGTGGCAACTCATACTGCAGTGAGTAATATCTTGAACCTATTTTAAAGTCCTATCATTTCAAAGGAAATAAAAATCTGCCTTAAAAAGTTATATTGTATTTCAGGTAGTAAAATAAATACTCAAAGGACCAGAGAAAACTGCTCCACATGTTCTGGCAGTACTTCTCAGGGCTAGCGACTAGCAGATTTTTCTGCCTTACCTGATCCCATGGATTCAAAACTTAAAGACAGTCCAACACCTAAAACATCTGTGTGTTGAAAATGGGGGAAAGGGAAAAAGATTGAGACAACTACAATCCCAGGATGAGTAGAGACGTTGACACACACCTGGGAGAGCCTGGAGACTGTACCTGAGTCAGCACTGCCGGCCGGAGGGAGGCCATCAAAGAGCAGGGGTCCTTTCTGAGCTTCTTTCCCTAAAACACAGAAAACCTGTTTAGAGAGCATATGGTCATCATCCAGGACAGATTTTCAACGGAGAAGACCATGTGGTCTTCCTGCTTTGAGACAAGTTTGCTATTAGATTCAAATTTTCTTCTTCCTGCTGGACAAATTTTTAAAAAATATTTTAACAGCTTTTTAATGTGGACATCTGTTTCCAACACTTACAGTCAACATAAAAGCAATGAATGATGCCCTAAAAGGCCGTTGTCAGGGCCAAGTACTTTCTTGATAATTTCATTACTGAAAGCATCAAACATTTAAAAGTCTTTCTTTGAAATAGAATCCTGGGAAGAAAAAACTGATTCTAGACCAGGAAAACAATACCTGAGACTTCAAGATAGAAGTTCAGAAACTGGGGGAGGGGGGCCTTCAAAGATCTACAGGTTTATAAAAATCCTATTTCAGTAGCATTCTGCTAGGGAAGAAAATCTGTTGTAACCTGGTGTCCCTGGCCCCAGCACAGTGCCTGATTCAATAAATAGCTATGGAGAAAATGAGAAGTTTCAGGTAATCAAAGACAGATGGCCTCAGAAGAAAGTCAGAAAACTCTTAACAAAAAATGTAAAGATTTACACTCCAAAAGTAAATGTTTTATGCCCAATTATCTTTTTCCACATAAAATTTAACTACCATTCCTTATTATCCAGCTTTCCCTAAAATTCTATTTAAGCTATTAAATATCTGAACTGGCACACAGGAATCCAAGTTGAAAGTATGCACGTTCACCTCCTACAAAGTTCGACACACCAATCAAACACATGGGCTTTATCTCACCTCTTGTTCCTCAGAGTTCAAGTATAAAAATGTACTCACGTAGGCCGGGCATGGTGGCTCATGCCTATAATCCCAACACTTTGGGAGGCTGAGGTGGGAGGATTGCTTCAGCCCAGGAGTTCAAGACCAGCCTGGGCAAGATGGCAAAAAAATCTCTACAAAAAAATACAAAAATTAGCTGGGTGTGGTGGCAAGCGCCTGTAGTCCAAGCTACTCAGGATGCTGAGGTGGGAGGATCACCTGAGCCCAGGGAGGCCAAAGCTGCCATGAGCCATGATTGGGCCACTGCACTCCAGCCTAGGCAACACAATGAGACCACGCCATGTCTCAAAAATAAATAAATAAATAAATAAATAAAAACTGACTCAAAAAACAGTTTTTTTTTTTTTTTTTTTGAGACTGTGTCTCACTCTGCTACCTGGGCTGGAGTGCAGTGAGTGATCTCAACTCACTGCCTCTGCCTCCTGGGTTCAAGTGATTCTTCTGCCTCAGCCTCCTGAGTAGCTGGGTTTACAGGTGCACACCACCACACCCAGATAATTTTTGTATTTTTAGTAGAGACATGGTCTCACCACATTGACCAGGCTGGTCTTAAACTCCTAACCTCAAGTGAGCTGCCTGCCTCAGGCTCACAAAGTGCTGGGATTACAGGTGTTAGCAACCACATTGGGCCTAATTTTTATATTTTTAGTAGAGATGGGGTTTCCCCATGTTGGCCACGCTGGTCTCAAACTCCTATCCTCAAGTGGTCCACCCTCCTCTGCCTCCCAAAGTGCTGGGATTACAGGTGTGAGCTACTGTGCCAGGCAAAAAACAATTCACTTAAAGAAATCGCCGGGCGCGGTGGCTCACGCCTGTAATCCTAGCACTTTGGGAGGCCGAGGCGGGCAGCTCACGAGGTCAAGAGATCGAGACCATCCTGGCCAACATGGTGAAACCCCGTCTCTACTAAAAATACAAAAAAATTAGCTGGGTGTGGTGGCACGCACCTACAGTCCCAGCTAATTGGGAGGCTGAGGCAGGAGAATTGCTTGAACCCGGGAGGCAGAAGTTGCAGTGGGCCGAGGTCGCGCCACTGCACTCCAGCCTGGCACCTGGTGATGGAGTGAGATTCTGTCTCAAAAAAAAAAAAAAAAAAAAAAAGAAATCAATTTATATCCCCCAAGAGGGTCATCCATAACATCTTTTTGCCTCCATTTAGAAATGAGCTGGGTATCAATTTTCTTCTTTTAAAAACAAAAGTTTTAATTATAATTTATAAACTTAAGGGAATGAAATTTCTCCAGGGGTCTTTGGGTGAGAAGTATCTAAAACACACAATAAATTTCTGAGTTAACAAAAAAGTAACTATTTTGCTTTAGACCCCTAATGCAAATGGAAAAATGTATTCTAATCCCTCAGGATGACCCTAAACAAATTAAGGAATTGCAAATACTTTCATTTTTCGTTTTTCTTACAAGTGACATAAAGACTATGAGAAGTATACAAGAAGCAGAATAAAACCTTTAAAAAGTATTTAAGATGGCCAGGTGCAGTGGCTCACACCTATAATCCCAGCACTTTGGGAGGCCAAGGTGGGTGGGTCACCTGAGGTCGGGAGTTCGAGACCAGACTGGCCAACATGAAACCCCATCTCTACTAAAAATAGAAAAACTAGCTGGGCAACAGGTGGTGCACAACTGTACTCCCAGCTACTGTGGAGGCTGAGACAGGAGAACTGCTTGAACTGAGGAGGAGGAGGCTGCCGTGAGCCGAGGTCGCGCCACTGCCCTCCAGCCTGGCCACAGAGTGCTCAGTCTCAAAAAACAAAACAAACACAAACACAAAAATTAGCCACTTGGGAGGGTGAGGCAGAATAGCTTGAACCTGGGAGGCAAAGGTTGCAATGAGCTGAGCTAACGCCACTGCACTCCAGTCTGGGGGACAAAACCAGACTGTCGCAAAAAAGAGAAAAAAGGTATTGAGGATAACCATTACTCGATTTAATCCACTTACCAGAATTCCTAATACCCTAAAGTAGGTCACTTTGGCCCAAATGACATTGGGTCTAACAATCAAAATGCCCATTCTCTGGACAGACTCGAAACCATGAGATGATGCAGACAATCACGCTGCATTCAGTGGGGTCAAAGAGCCAGATGTCTTAGAACAAGGGAAGTGACATTTACAGATAACAGCCCAACCTGAAGCACAACCAACCCTTCCACTTGTGCCAGGTCATATTTTAATTTTTGAATTAACCTGCCCACGTAAAGCAGGTCTTTCCACTGTACAATGGGGGAAGTCTTCTTTCACCCAGGTAATAAATACATTTCAGTTCTTGCAAGCATTCCTCACAATGCAACTTCCAGCTTAGTATTCATACTAGCCTAGCCCCATCTCCTCTGGCTACAATTCAGTCAGATGGTGCCCCAAACCGAGCCCCATCCCCAGAGAACTGCCTAGCTCCCCATGCTGCACAGAATGTGCCTATCACCTTCTTTCTCAATCTGGAATACCAGGAAAGGTATTTCAACTAAACACAGTGAGACCACCTTACATTCTGCTGGCCACAATTAGGAATGGCTTATAAAAATGATGATACTGCCTGCCTGTCAGGCACTATTCTAAGGGTTCTATACATCTTAACTCATTTAATTCTTTTGAGATAGATACTATTATTATTTACTGATGAAAAAACCGAGGCACTGAGGTCAATTACCTGTCCAAGATCAGAGAGCCGGTAAGGAGTGAAGTGGGGATTCAAACCCATGCAGTCCATGCTCTTAGTGAGATACTACGCTGCCTCCATATGTGGGCACCCTTTCAGAAACTTCACAAAGATCACATTTTATCCTCACAACAATCCTATGATAATCCTGAGATTCTATAAAATTCTGGAATACCTTTTGCATCATCAAAAGGATCTAACTTAGAAGTCTGCACATGGATTCTTTTTCTAAAAAAATCTATAGGTCATAAATACTACATAAGGAAACTACTGATTAGCCAAAATCTTCCATTCTTTTCATTTAATTGATACAAGAGTCTCGCTCTGTGAGGCAGGCTGGACTGCAATGGTGTGATCACAGCTCATTGCAGCCTAAACCTTCTGGCCTTAAGCAACCCTCCCTCGCCGGACTCCCAAGTAGCTGAAACTACAGGCATGCACCACCATGCCCAGGTAATTTTTTAATTTTTTGTAGAGACGGGGTCTATGCTGCCCTCAAGCAATCTTCCTACCTCAACATCCCAAAGTGTTGAGATTACATGTGTAAGCCACTGCTCCAGGCCCTTACACTCTATACTGAATAAATTCAAATTCAAAGCACTAGGGGCTGCAATCACTGGACAAAGTGTAACCCTGACCTAAAAATTTGGAAGAGGCCCCTTCCCCAATCTTCTAAATATTAGAGCGCTAATGAGAATAAAACAGGACTAAAAATGTTTATTAATAATAGTTAATCTTACCTAGAACCTTTTTTTTCAGCTATCAACATTCTGGAGCTAAGTCTACCTGAAGTTACACACTATGCTGAGAAAAATACCCTTGGGTTGATCATATTCCGGTTAAAGGTTGCTATATCCAATAAAGTTAGAAAAGAATGTTAAAATATTTTGCCTAAATTGTTTTTTATACCTCAATTTTCTTTTCAACTATAAAAGAAATCCAGGTGTTTTCCAAACATCACACTGGTATTACCAGAAAAAAGGGGGCAGGGGTTCTACCACACTCCCCAACTACAGCATCAGTTTAGTGTACACTTTCTACTTTCCTTAATGCTCATGTACATGAATGCATGCATTTTAACATGTAGAAGACAGAATCATACTCTACACAATACTCCACATATATTGTTCACATAACCCATCAAAGCATGCTCCAGGACAAAACACCCACGTCTAATTCATTCTCTCCAACAGCTACATATGGGAAGCATCTCCACTCATCTGACCAGTGCCTTACGGATGGGCATTCAAGCTTTTTCCAGTTCTTCACATGACAAGTAATGCCACAATAAACAACCTGACACATATATTCTTGCTTAATCTGCTAGACTGCTAATCAAAGGATATTAGTTTAAATCTGAGAGAAGCCAAAATTTGTTCCCCAAAAACCTGTAATAACTTGCACTTCCAAAACACTTTATAAGAATGTCTATTTCTCTACACATTCACCAGTGTTACCAACTGTTGCTAATATGATAGGTGAAAAGGTGATTTGACATTCCTTTTCTCAGTAACTAACTCCTCAGCAACTTTTTGCTGATGGGACATCTGTATTCCTTCCCTCTGAACTGGCAGGATACATCCTTTGACCATTTTTCTAGGGTGTTTTATTTTTTCCTATTAATTTTGTGAGCCTTTCACTTCCCGTTAGTAATGTATATTGCAATTATTTTCTGTCTTTTGCCTTTATGGTAACATTTGTCCTGCAGAAATTTTAAATTTTTACATAGTCAAATTCACTTTAATTTTTTGTCTTTTTTCTTGTTCAACCCTGTAGTTTTACAATTAATCTGTTTTCTTCTAACACCTTAACTTTTATGTTTAAATACCCATTATTAATTTTAGAGACAGAAGTTACACAAGGCTCTTCTCAAATTCCTGGCCTCAAGCCATCCTCCTGCCTCAGCCTCCCAAAGTCCTGGGATTACAGGCGTGAGCCACCAAGCCCAGCCTCCAATGTTTTTAAAAAGTATTTTTAAGATGGAGCGCCAAGCAAATATTTTATTTAGTCCTTGACAAATGACCACCAATTTTAAATGTACTGGTGTAGCAACCAAATAAGTAAAAGAACCACCCTATAACAGTGAAACCAAGTTACTGCTAAAGTAATTTTAAACCATGACACCTTTAAATGACATGTGTGGATTGTCAGATATAAGCTGTCAAGCTTAAAGACATCAAGTCAATATTTTTATGGGTATGACATAGAAAAGTGTCATTTCTGCCTGATATGAACAAACAGTTTTTTTAGGTTATATATATAGATATACGTATATCTATATATACGTATATCTATATATATATATCTCTTTTTAAAAGAATTTGATTCACTCAGCAATTAAAACTTTAAAAGGCTTGGATGAAAACTAATTTAGCACAATATCTGAAATATTGAGTGCATTCTATATATTTTTCTAGATTATAAAAATTTAAGAGGTTTGGGGGTGGGAACATTAGATGCAATATTTAAAACAAAATCAAAGTATCTAAATACAATATTAATAAATTTGATGTGATCTAAGCAGTGTAGTATTTTCTCCCATGGACACTTAGTGCTTTCATAAAATTCATTTAAGACTGCATTTTTCTGCTTTTAAAAGACTGTTAATGGCTCAGCCAGGCACAGTGGCTTACACCTGTAATCCCAACACTCTGGACCAGGGTGGGCAGAACACTTGAGCCCCAGGAGTTTGAGAGCAGCTGTAGCAACATGGCGAAGCCTCGTCTCTACAAGACATACAAAAATCAGCTGGCCTTGGTGGTGCCCACCTGTAGTCCCAGCTGCCCAGGAAGCTGAGGTGGAAAGATGGCCTGTGAGATTGAGGGAGGTGAGCTGTGCTCGTGTCACTGCCCTCCAGCCTGGGCAACACAATGAGGCTGTCTCAAAAATAATTAACCATGGCTAACATCTATAAAACACCACAGGTTCTACCACACACTATGTTCCACAGCATACATATTGTACTCCTGAATTTTTACAGTAACAGCAGAAGGTGTCACCCCTTTTTACAGATGTAGGAACAGCCATAGAAGGCACAGGGAGTAAGAGCTGGATTCTAAACCAAACAGTCTGATTACATTTCCTGAACAACTTTTTTTGTGCTCTGTGAAAATAATTAGGTCTTTTACTGTTCATCGCATTAGCTTAGAGATTTGTGGTACCCACATACCACGTTTGAGGGTCATGATGCACTGTTTAGATTCATTATTCCACTCACTTTAGCAATCAATATCATTTATCAAAGTATGGTAATTTTTTTAAAACCACAGTATTTTCACAAGTATGTGAAACCAGATTCTGTTCTTGCACAAATGATTTTTTAACCTGTCAAATCTCATGTTGTTGGTTGTAGCTAACTTTGGATCCCAATTCTGTCACTCACTTTAGTACTTATCCCTCTCAACTTCCAGTCATCTACAAATTTTGGTATCTTCTTCGTTTTAAAGCTACGTTTAAAAATACACTCAGCCAAGCAGGACCTGTTGACAGTGTCAGTGCCCTCCCGGCAGACGGGAGCAGGTGACCAATCCATTCTCAGGGGCGCTAGCAGTTTAAATACCATGCAGCCCCTCTGCCACCCTTTCAGCTCAGTCAAGGTTGGAAACTGAATTTGGAAAACACAGCAACAGGATGTACTTCTCCCATTTTGTCTAGTGAAAGGCTGCTAAGGTGCCAACTTACGAGATTTTGAGTTGCCAGGTTTCTTGTCAGTCAAGGAAACCTACCCCTGAGCAGAATCTAATTGCAGGCAAAAAGTAATGGAGATTTTAAAACTCATAGGTTTACAGGCACACTAGTGAATACAATCGCTGCCCCAAGTATATTCAGATAGAAGTTGTATTCCACTGACAGAGAAAAAGACGGTTACACAAAGCCAATTTTTACCCACAGCTAGAACTGTGTTTTTGAAAATGAATGGCTGAGTCAAGTCCAAAGACTCCAGGACCAGTTAGTGATATGCTCTGTACCATCAGAATGGTCAGTGGGGGCCCGGCGCGGTGGCTCACGCCTGTAATTCCAGCACTCTGGGAGGCCGAGGCGGGTGGATCACCTGAAGGAGTTCAAGACTAGCCTGGCCAACATGATGAAATCCCGTCTCTACTAAACACTACAAAAATTAGCCGGGTGTGGTAGTCGGTGCCTGTAATCCCAGCTACTAGGGAGGCTGAGGCGGAGGTTGCAGTGAGCTGAGATCGCACCATTGCACTCCAGCCTGGGCGACAAGAGTGAGCCTCCGTCTCAAAAAAAATAAACACCGTTTTCTTGCCCAGAATCACTGCAAATGACAAGCCTGCCCATCCTCAGAAGCTCAATTCAAACACTGCCTCCTTACCCAGGCTCTTGGTGCACGACAATCCCTCCTGAAGAGTCCTCGCCATTTTCCACAGTCATTAACTTTTGCCAGTTTTAATTACCGTAATTACTAGCCTTCAGAAAGCAGCTCTTAGAAAGCGACGGCTGGGCCTTACCTCTATCTGCCCTACAACATCAGTTCCCAAACCGTTGGTCTCCAGCCCCTGCTGGGTTGGCCTGGGGATTTAGTAACAGATCGGAAACCCCACCCTCAGGGATTCGGATTTATTGGGGCTGAGGTCGGCCTGGAAATCTGAATGTCTTCAATTTTCCAGGATTTCTGCCCCCAAGTTAAGTTTGGTAATAAGGCCCTAAACTACAGCATCTAGCTGAAGTCTCGCATATGAAATATTCACGCATTTTGACAAATGAAATCCGGAGTGACTGTAACCCACGGGACGCAGAGATTAACACAGGCCCCGTTTCACGCTGCTAGGATGCTGCGCTCACACCACAGCCCACAGGGACTCCCACTAGCAGGGGACAGGGTTTAGCAGATGAGCCGTCCCCTTAACTTCAGGGAGAGGGGAAACTTCCCGCAGTCCAGGAAAGAACAAAAAACTACCGTTAATCATCGCAAAATCATAGGATGGCAGAGGCGGCATCCTGTCTTCCAGGCTTCAAAAACACGAAGGATTAAGACCGTGATTAATTCAACCCCCCGTGCAAAAAGGAACGCCAAGCCCCTGAACGTGCACCCGCCGGGAACGCAGCCGTTCCACAGCCCGCGGGTGAAGCGCGGCCCGGAAGTCGCGGGCGGGAGGCGCGCAGGGCAGCCCGGGCCGCGGGTGGAACTGTGGCGCGTGGGCCCGCGGGGCCGCTGGGCGCTGAGAGCTGGTCCCTCGGGCCGGCCCACGCGGCAGCGCCGGGGCCTTCCACCGCCAAGCAGAGGGTCGCGGCCAGAGCGGCGCGGCCCTTTCCTTCCTGCGTAGCGAAAATGGCGGAGCGGCCTTTCCGAGCTCGGCGAACTACCCGGCCTCGCGGCGGGGCGGCCAGCAAGCCGGACAGGGCCGGGCCAGGCAGAAGCAGGCCCCGTGCAGCCCGCGCCGCCCGTCGCCTCCCCACGCGGGCGCCGCCTCAGCCGCCGCGGGCCTCAGGCCGCCGCCATCCCGCCCGCCCTCCTTTCCCTGGTCCGCCCGGCGGCAACGCCGCTTACCGGCAGCCGGGCGCGGCGAGCGCTCGGGCTCCGGCAGGTCCCCGAACAGGTCCATGGCGGAGGCTGGCGGCGACGGCGGGAGCGGCAGACGCGCAGCCCGCAAGCAGCGGCCGGGCTCCACACCCCGGGCGGGCGGTGGCGGCGGCTGGCGGGCGACGGGCGCGGGTGGTCAGCGCCGTCAGTCACCTGCAGGCAGAGCCCCGGACGCCACCAATCGGCGCGCGGCGTGGCCCGGCCGCCCCAGAGGGCTGCGCGCGGGCGGGGCGGAGGGAGTGGGGAGGCGCGGTGCGCACGCGCGGAGGCCCCTCCCGCGCCAGGACTGCGAGCGGGGCTGGCGACGCCGCTTGGGCTCCGCGGTGTTTCCCGCCTTGGCGGATCCCGGGCCTCTCCTGCTTCTCCTTAGTGGGGGATGTCCGATTTCCGTCAAGTTTCGTTGAGTTCCTGTCCGAGGCGGCCTGTTCAGAGAGAAATGTCCGAGCTCAAGGGCAGCCCCTGATGCCTGGGAAGGCTTTGGAGCTCTTGCCATCTCTTCGGCTCGTTCTTTCACCACGGCGTGCCTGGTTCCTGGCCTGTTTTACAGCCTGAGAAACCAAGGCTTGGATGGAGCGCCCTTGGGCGTCAGGACGAAATGCCGGAGGGAGAGGAGGCGTTCCCCGATCTGTCTGCACCCACCCGGTCCCTGTGGGGAGCGGAGAAGAGGTGTTCTCCTTGCTGGTGTTCCCTTCTATGCTTAGAAAGAGAAAGGCAGCTTCTGACATCAGGGGGTTGCCTGGTTCTGCAGCCAGGACTTGGGGTTGGTCTGGCACAAAAGCTAGACCTGAGTGTTCTCTTTGAACAATTTCATAAAACACCAACATCAGGCCATGATACAGAGCAAGACAAAAAACAGACCACTCTGTAATCAAGTCTGAACACAGACAAAACACAAACACTGTCCAAGCCGCAAGAGTGCCAAAGTTCCCTCGTGACAGCCAATAAGAGTGGTTGCTGCTTCGTGACCTGTTACACGTTTAGCATTTGTCCAGTCTTCCTGCCATTTAGATAAGCTTCATCAAGATACCCAAAATCATGGAATCACCCCCTCTTGCTGACATCCAATCTGGAGTAAAGCCCCATTTCCATCAACATTTCTCCAAGTCAACTAACACAAACCCAAATCTTACACGTCCTTTCCAACACCTTTCACCCAAGTTTCCCAGGTTATGTGGTCTCCCTCCATGCAGAGAGTTAAGCCCAGTTCATTCCAGGACAGATATGTTTCTGGCACTCTCAGCTGTAGGACATGGAGGGAGCCCAACAAGTCTTCATGCCTCTCATCTACCTGGCTTCTCATTTGCAATTCTGAGATCTTCACTGCTACCTCCTGCATTACAGCAGAAACACTCAAGTAACAATACTTGTAAGAGTTAAAGAAAGAGGAAAGGAACACGAAAAGCAGCTCAACAGTCAAAGACTGGTTTATTGCAGAGAATAAACCTGAGAGGGTATTCTGGCCAATTTCGGTCACGAGTGTTCTCTCTCACAGACTAAGGATATTTAAGGGTTTTGGAAGTGGGGGAGCTTATCGTAGTTTCAGACGGTTTCTAGGTGAGGGAAAGTTTCTTGCAGGGTAGGAATGTCTCTGGTCGGAGGGGAGCCTATTTCAGGGTTGGCATGTTTCTGGGCAGAGAGGGGTTTATCTTAGGGTTGGAATGTTTCTGGTTATGCTGACATTAGCCATTAGGCTGATATTTGGGGGCAGGATTTAGGCAGATTATTGTTTTTTTGTTTTTTGAGACAGTGTCTCGCCCTGTCGCCCAGGCTGGAGTGCAATGGCGTGATCTCTCCTCTCTACAACCTCTGCCTCCCTGGTTTAAGTGATTCTCCTGCCTCAGCCTCCCTACTAGCTGGGATTGCAGGTGCACACCACCACACCCAGTTAATTTTTTCATTAGTAGAGATGGGATTTCACCATGTTGGCCAGGCTGGTCTCGAACTCCAGACCTCATGATCCTCCCACTAGGTAGTTTTTTTTTAATCAAGGAGAATTTAAAATGGTGGTGTTTGTCCAAGATGGCGATGCTCCTGCTCTGTCAATCCAGTTTTTATAGTTATAAAAAGGACGAGGAGCAGCATGTTTTTTCTGGCTACTTCCTGCTGAGGGGCAGGGGCCGAGAGTTCTTTGGTTTCGGAGTGATTGTAGGAATAACGCTATCTGTGGATGTTTTTGGGTAATTGTCTGTGAGTTGGCTATGATCCTGTTGTTTAAAAATCTTTGAAAAAGGCTAATTAAGCAGGGTAAGAACATTATTCCTAGGCGTATTTTTAGGGGCGGGCCCAGGAATGGGATGATGCATGTTAAGATTTTGTTTTTAAACCGAGAATTTATTTGGTTGTCTTGGTATTCTCTTAGCTTTTTACCCTTTCTTTAAGTTTTTTAGCAGTGTCTCTTACTAAGGGCAATTGGTTGAGATAGAAGCAATATGTTTTACCCAGTGAGAGGCAGAGGTCCCCTTTTGCAGCCATTGTAAAATCGAATTCCCGTCTATTTTGGAGGAGTCAGGGAGTCTAGTTGGTCTTGGACTCATAAGGCTTTAGGTCATGTCTTCTAATGATCTCTGCAGTTCCATTGAAAGAGTTTTAAAGCATGTTAAGGAGGTGGCCAATCCGCCTGCTCCCATCCCAAGCCCAGAGGTTATACCTAAGACAGCCATTAAAGGAATGAGGTGGATGGCCCTCCTCTTCCTAACATATTGGTTGGCTAGAACAGGTAAAGATTGATTAGGAGTGACTGGGCATGGTGGCTCATGCCTGTAATCCCAGCATTTTGGGAGGCCAAGGCGGGCAGATCATGATGAGGTCAGGAGATCAAGACCATCCTGGCTAACATGGTGAAACCCCATCTCTACTAAAAATACAAAAAATTAGCTGGGTGTGGTGGCACGTGCCTGTAGTCCCAGCTACTCGGGACACTGAGGCAGGAGAATCACTTGAACCCGGGAGGCAGAGGTTGAGCCGAGATCCCGCCACCGCACTGCAGCCTGGGCAAAAGAGCAAGACTCCGTCTCCAAAAAAAAAAGGAATGATTTGGAAGAACTCGTCCAATGGAGGGAAAAACATAGATAAACTAGGGTACAGGTTCTGGTCCAGCTGGTGAGGAGACAAAGATATACGCTGATGCCAAACAAAAAGAACAAGCCTCTGTCGTAAATACAAGCGGAGATACGGAAAGAAAATAAGTGAATTAAAGATGAGGTGTTTTTTCTTTCTGTGATTCATTATTCCTGTGGACATGAGCCATGGAAAAAGGCAGGCACTAGGGGCAACACAGGTGAGGCCGGAGGCACTGGTTGAGGGAGAGGCTGTAAAACAGCTGGCTGCAAAAATGCTTCCTTTGCTTCAGGTGATACTTGGTAATCAACCGGGTTAATCTGATGGTCAGAGGGGTGTTTAACAATGATAGTGGTGTTGTATTGGTTAGATGTTAAGGACCCTACAGGGAAATTTCCCCCAGAGGCTGAAAAGAAGAGTGGGGCTTTTTGTAAAATGCAGGGGGGGGGGGATGTTTAGTTATTGGCCCTTCAGTGGGAGGGCTTTTGTAGGGGGTTGTAATCCGTTCAAAATAATTTGTTGGCCTGATTGGTCGGAAGTAGAATAATCTGTGACCAGAGCGTCAGCTCTTTGAAAAAAGGAAGCTCCTTTTTGGATTTTATATATTAGAGTTATGTTTCCTGTTAAAAGGTCATGCAGGGGTGTAGGAAGGGCTGTGTGAGCTGCACATCCAGCACTCCAGAGGAAGCGTTAGCTTGCAGCAAGAGAGACTGCGTGAGGGTTATAGAGCATTCTGGTTCAAGAGCAGTGAGAAGTGGTTGTATTGGAGAGGTTGATGTGATTAGGGAATTTATGTTGAAAGAAATGAGCAGAAAGAGAAAAAAGTTACTTGGTAGGAGTAAAGTGCTGGGAAGTTCCTTGAAGCTATAGGTCCCATAGAGCAGTAAGGAGCTGATCAGGATGTGTCACGGGAGCTTCGCAAGGGTACCAGTCACAGTCTGTAACAAGGTTGGTTAGGAAGCAAGGACAGTTCGAGAGAGAAAGAGACATAAGTGGCATCTGTGGATTTCTCCTCCTTTTCCTCTGGGATTTGGGTGAGGCAAAGGGATGTAGGTCCTGTGGAGACACAAGAGAAGGCTGAAGGGGGTTTAGATTTGGTTGTTTCGGTGTGTGGTGAGGGGAAGTCTGTCTTCCTGTGAGAAGTATCATGAGACCAGTTGGGGAGTCCCTGGAGCTTTGCTGCGTGGTGTAGTAGGGATGATCTGGTAAGGTGTGAGGGGGTTTGGGGGTAGGGCTGGAATCTTTTACCAGAACCCAGTCTCCTGGCCATAGGAAGGGATTAGAGGAGTTGTCGACAGGTTGTGACACGTATTTGTGAGTATATTCCCAAATGAAACGGCGGACGGTATGCAGAAGAGAGGAAAACAAGAGGGGCTGGTAGAGGTGGGGCTTGATCCTGAGGTGGAGCAAAAGGGGCGGATGGTCTCCCATCATGAGTTCGAAAGGGCTGAGCATTAGAAGTTTACGTGGGAGTGCCCGAATCTTTAGAAGGGCTAGAGGCAAAAGTGTAACCCAGTTTTTATGTGTTTGGAGTCAGTACCTGCTGAGGGTGTTTTTCTAGAATGCCATTCAGCCTTTCCTGAAGATTTCGGTCAGTGGGGCATGTGTGGCTTCCAGGTGATTTGTAGGGCTTCTGCAAGTGTTGGAGTAATTTGAGAAATGAATTCAGGACCATTATCAGATTGAAAAGAAAGAGGCACCCCGAACCTGGGATTGATTTCTGTTATGAATTTGGAGGTGACAGTAGAAGCTTGTTTGTTGGTTGTGGGAAAAGCCTCGACCCACCCCGAAAAGGTATCAAGCAGAACTAAAAGAAATCGAACGCTTTTTACTGGGGGCGTATGTGTAAAATCAATTTGCCAGTCCTGTCTGGGAAGGTGTCCTCTGGCTTGATGGGTTAGGAAATAAGGGGGTCGATAGTTGGAGTTGGGTGGAGTTTTTGGCAAACAGAGCATTGATGGGAAATGGCTTTTAACTGTTCCTTGATATCTGGGGTTATATGTATATGGCAACTTAAGAATGTTGTCGAGGGGAGTGGCTTACGTGGAAGAGGTTCTGAATGTCCGATGGAAGAACGGTTTTTTCAGGGTCAGGTAGGACTAATTTGTTTTGTAAGCCAGTATGGGAGTTTAAATCATGTCCCCGGCGTGATTAGGTATTGCATTTGGTGTTCTGGATTAAAGGAGGGGATACATTGTATGAGAGGAAATAAGTACTGGGGAATTGGGTGGTTGGTTGAGGCATGTTTTGCCCAATAGCTAGCCTCACAGTTCCCTAAAGAAATGTGGCTTTTGTCTGATTGATGTCCTTTGCAGTGGATAACTGCAACCTTTTCTGGAAGTACAGCTACCTTTAATAGATGGTGGATGAGTTTTCCATTAATGATAGGGGTTCCCTTAGCCATGAGATAGCCCTGCTCACTCCAAATTTGGGCATTGGAATAGGTAATATTACAGGCATGTTTGGAATCAGTGTATACATTCGCTTGTGTGTTTTTTGCTAGAGTTAGCGCTCTTATTAGGGCAATTAATTCTTCTTGTTGGGAGGATGTGCCCAAAGGCAAGAGGGCAGTCTCTACAACTTTGTAGGTGGGAGAGAGTGGGTATCATCATGATATCCTTTCAATGATGGCATATGCTGCTTGGAGGGGAGGGTTTTTTGGTGCGCTCCCATCTATAAACCAATCTGGGGCTGCTTTTATGTGAGTGGAAGTAAGGCGGTGAAACAGAGAACTTTCAATTAGATCAGAGCATGAGTGTTGGTCAGGATTTAAAATCAGCGTTGAGGCCAGGCATGGTGGCTCACACCTGTAGTCCCAGCACTTTTGGAGGCTAAGGTGGGCAGAACATGAGGTCAAGAGATTGAGACCATCTTGGCCAACGTGGTGAAACCCTGTCTCTATTAAAAATACAAAAATTAGCTGGGTGTGGTGGCGCACACCTGTAGTCCCAGCTACTTGGGAGGCTGAGGCAGGAGAACTGCTTGAACCTGGGAGGAGGAGGTTTCGGTGAGCCAAGATCATGCCACTGCCCTCCAGCCTGGAGACAGAGTAAGACTGTCTCAAAATAAATAAATAAATAAAATAAAATCAGTGTTGAAGGTAAAAGAGTGGTGGGGCTAGTGGGGGAGCATCTATGAAGAGAGATAGAGGGTTAAAGGAGAGTTGAATGTAGGGCTCGCATTAGAGAGGATGAGATGGAAGTGAGCGCCTTATAGCTGAGCATGTCTTGTAGACTGTGAGAAGAAAATACCTGAAGAGGTTCATAAAACATGAGTTTTTGTGCCTTAGGGATGATTATTGAGGCTGTGGCCAAAATTTTTAAGCAAAGGGGCCAGCTTTTATAACTGGGGTCTCATTGTTTTGAAAAATGTACCACTGGTTGGAGGGAGTTTCCCATGGGTTGGGCTAACAGTCCAAGGGCCTGATTATGAGAACTGTGTAAATATAGATTAAAAGGTCTTAGGAGGGTTTGCAAGGCCTAAAGCAGGGGCCTGTCATAAGGCACGCTTTAGGTGAGAGAAAGGAGGGGACAAAGGAGGGGAGCGCATCAAAAAACCCTCCCCTCCAAGCAGCATGATAAAGATCTGGGGTGGGAGTGAGTAGTTGGTCAAGATTTTCTTTTGTGTGTTCATTTTGCAACAATGGCAAAATTTGCTATCCATATTTGGAAATATCCCACTGACCCGAGGAAGGAAAGTAAGTCCCTTTTTGTTTCAGGAAATGGGATTTGTTGGACACCTTGCTTTCGTGCTGACGGAATTTGGAGTTATGATTAGTCGTAGGTATGAAATTTTGGGAGATGTTAATTGGGGCTTTCTTTTAGATACCCAGTACCCACATTCAGCCAAAAAAATGTAAAAGCTTGGTGGTATGTTGAATATAACATTCTAGGGAGGGGCTGCAAAGGAGTAAATCCACATATTGAAGCAGAATGCTGGGTTGTAGAGGCAGTTGGGAGAGGTCCAGTTGAAGTGACTGACTGAAATAGTGAGGGTTGTCCTAAACTCCTGAGAGAGGACAGTACGGGTGAGTTGTTGGGCGTAGCTTGTGTCAGGGTTCGACCAAGTGAAAGCAAAAAGGTATTGAGAGAAGGGATGAAGAGGGAGAGTAGAAAGGGTATCTTTGGGGTCTAATACAGAGAAATGGTTAGTGCTGGGAGGAATTCGTGATAGGAAGGTGCAGGGGTTTGGGACAACAAGACAAACAGGAACAATAGCAGAGTTGATTTGTCACAAATTCTGAACCAGTCTATAGGAGCCATCCAGTTTTTTAACTGGGAGAATAGGAATATTGTAGGGAGAATGGATGGGGATTAAAATATTGGCCGCCCAAATCAGGAGATGATGAGTCCCCGTAATCCATCAGGGTTGATGGGGATACTGTGGAAACACTATGTAGTGCTTAGGATTCTTCAGTGAAATTTGGATTGGAGAATGCTGGGTAGCGATTATGGGGAAGTCAGTGTTCCATAGTATGGGGTTTACATGGCTGAGAAATTTGGGATTTAAGTCTGTTTGATGTGGAGAGTCTGAGGAGGGCTTCTGTTCTTGACATAATAATAAATAAGAGTGGCTTTGGTGTAGGGTCAATAAATGAATGATTCCTCCTAGTTTGTGTAGATTATCCCTTCCTGATAAAGGAGTGGGACAATGAGGAATGACCAAGAAAGAGTGAGGATGACTCCCTGAAATGAGCAGTGGACAGGCAGTGTTTTGTATGGGGGGGTGGCATGAAAGGGCACGCCCTTCATGCCAACAATAGAAACGCATGAACGTTCTGATGGACCTTGTTAATACCAATATGGTTGCCCCAGTATCCAGAAGAAAGGAAATAATCTTACCAGATACCGTCCCAATTACCCTGGGTTCTGTGAACTCACTAGATATGGGACGAAGAATCCTGGGTACCCTCAGTCCTCTGCTGTCAGCACCAACAGTGAAGAGATTTCCTCCTGTGATGGCCAGGGTAGGGGCAGGGTTCATTATGAGCCCCACCTGAATGAGAGGGTGTTCCCATTGGGGCAGTCCATTTTCCAGTGTCCCCAAAGACCACAAGTTGGGCATGGTTTGGTGGAGGACCGGAGGCTACAACAAGCCTTTGCCCAGTGTCCAGGGTTGCCACATTGGAAACAGACTCTCAGAGAGGTGGGGGAGTTTCCTTTTGGGTTATGGGGAGCCATCTGTGGAATTGACTTTTGGACAGCAGAGGTGAACATCTGGTATTTTAAACAGAGATGCTTGTCTTTTTAAATTATTTGTTCCTTGTCTCTGTTCTTAAAGACATGGAAGGCTGCATTTAGGAGGTCCCTCTGAGATGTCTGGGGACCCTCCTCTAATTTTTGTAATTTTTTCCGGATATCTGGAGTGGATTGAGAAATAAATTTGAGGTAGAGGAAAGTTTGACCTTCTCTAGATTCTGGGTCTAAATTGGCATATTTTAGCATAGCTTCAGTGAGGCATGATAATAAAAGGGCAGGATTTTCCTGGAGCTCTTGTGTAATTTCTCTAAGTTTTTCTTCTCTCTCTCCTTTTTTTTTAGACAGAGTCTCACTCTGTTGCCCAGGCTGGAGTGCAGTGGCATGATCTTGGCACACTGCAAGCTCTGCCTCTTGGATTCAAGCAATTCTCTTCCTTCATCCTCCTGAGTATCTGGGATTACAGGTGCCCACCACCACGCCTAGCTAATTTTTATATTTTTAATAGAGACGGGGTTTCACCATGTTGGCCAGGATGGTCTCGAACTCCTGGCCTCAAGTGATCTGCCCGCCTTGGCCTCCCAAAGTGCTGGGATTATAGGCATGAGCCACTGCACCTGGCCTCAAAAAACCAACTTTTTGTTTCATTGATCTTTTGTATTGTTTTCTTCATTTCAATTTAATTTCTTCCTGTTCTGATCTTTATTATTTCCCTTCTTCTAATATCTTTGGCTTTGGTTTGTTCTTGCTTTTCTAGTTCTTTAAGATGCATCACTAGATTGTTTATTTGAAGTTTTTCTTCTTTCTTTCTTTTTTTTTTTTTTTGAGACAGAGTCTTGCTCAGTCGCCCAGGCTGGAGTGCAGTGGCACAATCTCAGCTCACTGCAGCCTCCGCCTCCTAGGTTCAAGCGATTCTTGTGTTTCAGCCTCCTGGGTAGCTGGGATTACAGGCATGCCCCACCATGCCTGGCTAATTTTTGTATTTTTAGTAGAGATAGGGTTTTACTGTGTTGGGCAGGCTGGTCTTGAACTCCTGACCTCAAGTGATCCACCCGCCTCAGCCTACCAATGTGCTGGGATTAAAGGAATGAGCCACTGCACCCAGCCTGAAGTTTTTCTTTTTCCTTAATGAAGGTACTTATAATTAAAAACTTTCCTCTTGGACTGCTTTTGCTGTTGGTTTTGGTATGTTGTGTTTCCACTATCATTTGTTTCAAGATATTTTTCAATTTCCTTCTTAATCACCTCATTGACCCACTGGTCATTCAGGAGCATGTCGTTTAACTTCCAGGTGTTTGTCTAGTTTCCAGAATTCCTCTAGTTATTGATTTCTAGTTTTATTCCCTTGTGGTCAAATAAGATACTTGACATTATTTCAATTTCTTTGAATGCTTTAAATCTTGTTTTGTGACCTAACGTGATCTGTCCTTGAGAATGATCTGTGTGCTGAGGAGAAAAATATATTCTGAAGCTGTTGGATTAAATGCTCCATAAATATCTCTGAGGTTCATTTGGTCTACAGTGTAGATTAAGTCTGATGTTTCTTTGTTGATTTTCTGTTCAGATGATCTGTCCAATCTGAAAGTGGGGCAGTGAAGTCTCCAGCTGTTATTTATTTATTTATTTTTGTTTTTTGAGATGGAGTTTTGATCTTGTTGCCCAGGCCACAGTGCAATGGCATGATCTCAGCTCACTGCAACTTCCACATTCTGGGTTCAAGTGATTCTCCTGCCTCAGCCTCCCGAGTAGCTGGGATTACAGGCATGTGCCACCACGCCCAGATAATTGTGTATTTTTAGTAGAGATGGGGTTTCACCATGTTGGTCAGGCTGGTCTCAAACTCCTGACCTCAGGTGATCTGCCCGCATTGGCCTCCCAAAGTGCTGGGATTACAGGCATGAGCCACCATGCCCAGCCTCCAGCTGTTATTGTATTGCTATCTATTACTCTCCTTAGCACTAATAATATTTGGTGTATATATCTGGATACTGCAGTGTTGGGTGCATATGTATTTACCATTGCTATATCCTCTTGCTGAGCTGACCCCTTTATCATTATATAGTGATGTTGTCTCTTTTTATAGCTTTTGTCTTGAAATCCATCTTACCTGATGTAAGTATTGCTACTTCTGCCTTTTTTTTTTTTTTTTTTTTTTTTTGGTGCGATGCCGTTGGATTTGCCGTGTTGTTTTTTGGGGGGT
>CAUYLG010008011.1:0-22072 GCA_963573385.1 Cacajao melanocephalus | reverse complement strand
TAAGCACAATTATTGGCATAAAAGAGGTTTTTAATACCCATTTTTAGACTGCATTCTAGCCTGGGCAATAGAACAAGAATCCTGTTCTCTCTCCCTCTTTCTCTTCCTCTTTCTTTCTCTCTTACATTCTTTTTTTTCTTTCTTTCGCTCTCACTTTCTTTCCTCTCTTTTTCTTTCTTTCAAAAAAAAAGAAATAAACAATAAATTAAGAGTTAGATCACCCAGGTTTTCAGAAGATATGAAGCTTATTTGTCCTTTACTATTTCTGTTTTGGTTTCTTTATTTCTTTTTTCTTTTTCTTTTTTCTTTTTGAGATGAAGTTTCACTCTTGTTGTCCAGGCTGGAGTGAAATGACATGATCTGAGCTCATCACAGCTTCCACCTCCCAGGTTCAAGCAATTCTCCTGCCTCAGCCTCCCAATTAGCTGGGATCACAGGCACGCACCACCATGCCCAGCTAAATTTTGTATTTTTAGTAAAGACTGGGTTTCATCATGTTGCCCAGGCTGGTCTCGAACTCCTGACCTCAAGTGATCTGCCTGCCTCGGCCTCCCAAAGTTTTGGGATTACAGGCATGAGCCACCACGCCTGGCGTGTTTTTTCTTTTTAAAATAAACTTAGAGGCAGGCTCACTGGCTCATGCCCATAATCCCAATTCTTTGGGAGGCCAAGGCAGGAAGATACTTGAGTACAGGAATTTGAGACCAGCCTGGGCAACATAGCAGGATCCCATCTCTCCAAAAAAAAAAAAAAATTAATTAGCAGGGCATGGTGGCTAATGTTACTTAGAAAGAACTCTTACATTGGTTACATAATGTAATTGATTAGTCCCTCCTAGGTATTGATCATCAAACAGTGTGATATCATTTGGGTCAGTATTACACCACACTCAGTTCTCAACAGGCTCAGGTGAACTTAAGAGTTTGATTTTTTTTTCTTCTAGTGAACCATTTTATTCCCTCCTCATTTTCTTTTTTTTTTTTTTTATTTCCGAGACCAAATCTCACTCTGTAGTCTAGGCGGGTGGTGCGCAGAGGCATGATCTCGGCTCACTGCAAACTCCATCTCCCAGGTTCAAACGATTCTCCTGCCTCAGCCTCCTGAATAGCTGGGACTACAGGCGCATGCCACCACACCCAGCTAATTTTTATATTTTTAGTAGAGACAGGGTTTCACCATGTTGGCCAGGCAGATCCCAAACTCCTGACCTCAAGTGATCTGCCTGCCTCTGCTTCCCAAAGTGCTGGGATTACAGGTGTGAGCCACTGTGCCTGGCCCTTGTTTTCTATGTACTTTTAGTTACGTTCTTAGCGCTTACTACTCTTGATATCCTAAATTTATAACATCTACTTTGAATGGTTACCAACCTAGCTTCAATAATGAACAAAAACTCTGCCACTATACAGACTTGCCTCCTTTTCATTTTGCTATTGTCACGAATTACCTAATTATACACTGTGAGTTCCTTGACATACGTTTGTTTTATGCATTTACCTCTAAATTATATTGAAAACAAAGAAGTATATATTTGTTGTTGTTTTTGAGACAGGGTCTGGCTCTGTCACCCTGGCTGGAGTGCAGTGGCACTATCTTGGCTCACTGCAACCTCTGCCTCCCAGGCTCGAGCCATCCTACCACCTCAGCCTCCTGAGTAGCCAGGACCACAGGCATGTGCCACCACTCCTGGCTAAATTTTGTATTTTTTGTAAAGACAGGGTCTCACTTTGTTGCCCAAGCTGGTCTTGACCTCCTGAGCTCAAGCGATCCACCCACCTTGGCCCCACAAAGTGCTAAGATTACAGGCATGAGTCACTGATACCAATCACAAAGAATTATAAATTCAAACTACAATAATACCGTCTTTTTTATTTACCTATATATTTACCTTACCAGAGTTCTTTATTTTTTAATATCACTTCAAGTCACTGTCTAGCATCCTTTCATTTTGGCCTGAAGAACTCCCTCAAGCACTTCTTATGGGGCAGGTCTGCTAGCAACAAAACTGATACACTAAGAAAGCAAAGAGGTCTGAATGTGCATACAACTCAAAACTTTCAAGAGAGAATAGGGTTAGAAGACGCTAGTGATCTACTAGTCATGTGTGACAAAGATCATTAAATGATACATTTTGAGTTAACCTCAATTACGGCCAATTCTCTTTTATCTGCAAAGGCTAGGAAATGAGATGTCCTATTAAGCCAATTTCATGTGTGTAAATACCATACATTGAGAAAACAATCACTTATTAAAGTAGTGAATAGAGCTCCCCCGGAGCCACTTCATACTACTGCAGAGCATTTGGCTTTCCTGAGCACCAACCTGTAGAATATTTTTGGAAGGGAAAGTTTTTGAGTCTCTACCATTCACATCATTTCATGTTATTAATCCAAATGGATGATTTTCATTTACAAGTGAAATAAGGATCTTCCAAAGATATGGACTGTTTTGGGTCATTCATGTTTTCCAGCCAGGAAAGCATCTACAGAAATGAAAAACCAGGACATTGTTATCAGACTTGGGTTTCAATAATCATAATGAAAGACCACTCCTTAATCACTCCATAGCACATGAGCTCCTCTAGACAGCTGAATTTACTTACATCTGTCAAAAACATGGCTGATTTTGGAACCAAGTTGCAGGTTATTACAGTACAAAATTCCAACTGACATTTAGCAAGCTTAACCCAAATAAATATGACAGTTCAGGCTGTAGTAAGACTATTAAATTTGTCATTATAACTTCTAGCCAAGCCATTTGTCAACTGTGTATTCATTTGAATAAAACCATATGCATTTATAAAGATGTCAGCCTCCTAAGTGTAGACAAACATAGCCTAAAAATCAATGCAAGAACAGCCCAGTAATTCTACTGCTGCAAAATTTAAGGACAGAGCCAACTCAGGGACACGGGAAGGTTTTCCACAGCTTCTGGGGCAGAACTTCCAAGTCGCCTAGGAACAAGTCATTTGTTTCTATTTTCTCAAGAATGTTGAGGTGCAGGTGGAAGGGAAGAAGGTGGTAGCAGAATCAGATGGTTTGCAAATCTGAGTCATAAGGCATTCACTTATTTCTGCTCTTGTCTGCTGTCTACCTTTCTACCCTTAAGCATTTATTTTAACCTAGTTTAATCTGTGTCAGTGCACATGGAGGTAAGGATGAATAAAAAATACTGAGAATGGTTTGTTTGAACTCTTGTTTCTCTAGGTCCATTTTTCTCATGTGGCTCAATGAAGGCACTTTTTATTTAGAGCCAGGAGCCCCCACCAAAGAATCTAAAAGAGGGATATAGGAATCTGCCATGATTCCCACATTATGCCAGTTCATGCTTTACTTAGTCTTCTGGTTCATTGTAATTGTCTGCAAGGTTTCAAGTTGATTTCCTTGGCAAAAGCCAAACCTCAGCTGCACTCCAGCCCTGTGACAGAACACAAGCCATGAAGTCCCTCATCCTGCTGGACAAAGTCTACTTCAGTATATGGCCCATGATGGACAATAGCTCTCCATTACAGAAATTACTTTCTAGTAGACTACAAGTATTATCAAAAGACTGGAGGGAACCCACAGGCTAGATTCTCATCAATAGTATTTCCAACATTATTGGAAATACTGTTGATAGGAATAATATTTATGATAATAATATGGATATAATATAATAATAAATTATTTAATATAAATAATTTATAAAACAATTTATATTGAGTTTTATAATTTATAAATATGAATTTATACTTGTATTTATTAAAAATAATTTATAAATTTATAAAATAATATACAATAATATTGATGGGAATAATATTTCATCAGTAATATCAGTAATCGTTCCAAGAAAAGAGGTTTCCTGAAGTTATTACTTGTACCAGATACCTTGGCTAGGTCAAGATGCCCCTTGGGCACCGCTCCACACCTGCTGAGCTTCACCTGTTTCTCTTTGCATGCATTGTTTTTGGGACTAGCACTGTGTAGGATCTGACCAGCAGGTGCGCCTAACAGCACCCAGACCGGGGCCCCCACTGCCAGCCCTGGTAGGGTGGTTGACACATAGGAACAAGCTTGGTGTTCCCAGATGATGATAACTATTGAATTATCATATCTCCAATAATCCTCATGGGGTATTAATATTTTAGTTGTTAATATTCTATGGGACAAACCTTTGATCATAGAAAAAAGTGCATAAAGGCAACCCCTCTGTTCTTTCCCTGGGCTTATGTCTTCAAGAGACATCTCAGGCAGCCCCACAAGATTGGACACAGGAGCTGTGCCCAGCTCAACAAAACAGCTCAGTAATTGGCTTTCCTTCCTTGCTTCACTCCGTCCTTCCCTCCTGCTCCTAGGTCATATGCCACAATAAAGCATGTGAAGTATGACCTAAAGCCTTAGCTATGTCACCATATCAGCTTTCTGGAGAACCCAGGCTAAGATATTGGTCCACCACTCTGTTTGAGCATCTAGAACAGTGCTCAATGCAGAGTAGATGCTCAATAAATATTCAGTGAATGAACGATTCACTGAGTTCAACCATTCTACATGCCTCCAAAGCACAAATAAGGAACTATCTGCCACATGGGGTGAGGAAACAACTCCTTCGGGGGTTGCCTTTGCCTCTGTTGGACATTAATCAGATAAAGTCTGTTTTAAGTTCTAAAGAAAGAAGTACTGTAACTTGATTTAATACTGAACCTACTTCCTGTGGGAGATTGCCTGTCTTCAGAGCCCGTTCTTTTCTTTTCTCCTTCATTTACCTGCTGGTGATTTTCCAGGGAAGTATAAATGACACCAGTGTTCGACAGCCAGGAGAACTGGGCTGGAGGATCCGTCAGGTCCTGACCAGCTCTGAATGAGTACCTTATGGAAAACAGTATGGAGTCGCTTCAACACACTCAAAATAGACCTACCATATGATCCAACAATCTCATCTCTGGGTATATATCCACAATAAATAGAATCACTGTCTCAAAGAGATAACTGCACTTCAAGTTCGATGCAGCATTATTCATGATAGTCATGATAAAAACAACCTACGTGTCCATCAGTGGATGAGTGGATAAAGAAAATGTCATAAACACACACATATTATCAAGTATTAATTAATCAATGTTGAAACCATCTGAGTGTTGACACTAATCAACCTCTCTGTGTATCTGTGTGGGCATCAGCAGCATCTTCCCAGGTGACACCAGGAAGTGCCGTCACTTGGATGGCCCTGTGTTCATAAGTGCTGCTTTGGTGGACCACAAATTAAAGCCCAGGCAACTCTCCGAACTCTTAGAGACACCAAAGTATTCAATGCATCTTACAGGAGAAAGGGGCACCCAGAGCGACGACTCACACCTGTACTTTGACAGGCTGAGGTGGGAGGGTCACCTGAGGTCTGGAGTTAGAGACCAGCCTGGCCAACATGGTGAAACTTCGTCCCTACTAAAAATACAAAAATTAGCCAGGTGTGGTGGTGTGCACCTGTAATCCCAGCGCTGAGGCAGAAGAATCACTTGAATCCAGGAGGCACAGGTTGCAGTGAGCTGAGATTATGACATTGCACTCCAGCCTGGGCAACAGAGCAAGAAGAAAGAAGAAAGAGAGAAAGAGGGGGGAGGGAGGAAGGAAAGAAGGAAGGAAGGAAGGAAGGAAGGAAGGAAGGGAGGGAGGGAGGGAGGGAGGGAGGGAGGGAGGGGCATTTTTTATAGTCCAACAGCTCTGGCCCCATCAGCTGCAACTTTAACCAACAGCTCCTCATTTTCTCTGCAGATTGGGACCAAAGGTCTGATCCCTTGAGGTTCTCCTGGTCTCTTAATGAGACCCCTGTGTTACATGTGCGTAGAGAAGAAAATGAAAAAGCAGACCAAGATCTGCTCACTCTTTTCCCCTAGACTAGAGAAACCAGATGATATATAATAGATACCATCTTTCTTACCTAAAATATAACTCTAAAAAGGTGTGTGTGTGTGTGTGTGCATGTGTGTGCATGTGTGTAGCCATCGTGCATAAACTTATTCAAGCTTTTGTATTTACATCTGTTATCACCCATGTCTGTACATATCCTCCTAGCAGTCAATTCCAATGACTGGTCCTTCTTGGCCATTGTGCAGTGATAAAAGGAAAACTTCAGCTGAATTACATTTAAAGGAGTTTAATTGAGCAATGAATGATTTGTGAATTGGGCAGCCCCCAGAATCACAGCAGATTCACAGAGACTCCAGCGCAGCCACATGGTGGAAGATTTATAGACAAAAAAAAAGTGGGGAGGAAATGATGTACAGAAATTGGAAGTGAGGTACAGAGTGGTTGGGTCGTCTACAGGTTGGCATTTGACTTATTTGAACACAGTTTGAACACTCAGCAGAGTATAAATGGTTGAAGTATGGCAGCGGGAATTGGCCAAGACTTAACTATTGTTACAGGCGCGTACTATGAAGTTAGGTTTTCAGTTTTGTCCGTCTGTTAAGCTAGGTTAGCGTTCATCCACAAGGACTCAAATATAGAAGTATGGAGTCCTTCTCAGGCCATATTTAGTTTGCTTTAAAAGCAGGCTTTGGGCTGGGAGCGGAGGCTCACGCCTGTAATCCCAGCACTTTGGTAGGCTGAGGCAGGCAGATCACGAGGTCAAGAGTTTGAGACCAGCCTGACCAACATAGTGAAACCCCATCTCTACTAAAAATACAAAAATTAGCTGGGCATAGTGGTGCGTGCCTGTAATCCCAGCTACTCAGGAGGCTAAGGCAGGAGAATCACTTGGACCTGGGAGGCAGAGGTTGCAGTGAGCCAAGATCGTGCCACTGCACTCCAGCCTGGGTTTTTTCAAAGATAGAAAGCTCAGTAATCGGACCATCTGATTCCACATGGGATCTCTGGAAACCTTCAGCTTCTTCACCAGGCATGGCTTGCTCAAACTTAGCTTTCAAAAACTTCTTCAAATTAGTCAGCTCATGTATTTGTCCCCTAAATACAGAATGAATATTCCTTGGCTCAAATTGTTTCTTTCTGTCTAGAATAATGGTCTTGCTCTTTCCACTTATGTAAATCAAAGCCATCTTTGGAATCTCTGTTTTTGCTTTTGCTTTTGTTTTTTGTTAGAGATGGCCTCTTGCTCTGTCACCCATGCTGGAGGTCAGTGGCAAAATCATAGCTCACTGCAGCCTTGAACTCCTGGACTTAATTGATCCTTTCGCCTCAGCCTTCCTATTAGCTGGGGCTACAGATGTGAGCCATCAGGCTCGGCTAGAATGCCAGTTTAATTCCAACCTCTTTCACTAGTATTTCCTGACAACTATTATCAGGATAGGGTTGAAAAGTATTATCAATTCTAGTGAACCATGATATAGCTGAAAAGTTTTAGGATACACAGCTAAAATCTGTCACTGTAAGGTAAGGGGTGTCATGGATAAGTGGTGACTATCTAGACCAGTGGTTCCAGTGATAGAAGAATTTACCAAGACAGTTGTAGGTAAAGAAAGCCAGATTTATTAGAGAAAGTAGAAAAATACGTTGCAAGGCAGCAACAGGGAGGACAGCAAAAAGGAGCTGACTGCCAGGAGACAAAGGCTTGCTGGGATTTTATATAATAGTGTTCGTGCTTGTGCTGAAGAGGGCTTTGTGCAGTACTGGTAATGCTAAGGTTGCAGGGAGCTAACTTGCATTTTCTCTATCAGCTGAGGGTCTGGTGATAGCTGGGTACAGGAAAACTGTTACTTGCAGAGGAGGGTTATGGGTCTTGGACCACGAACAAGGGCAGTTTTGTAGCTTATCTGCTTCTTGCTTTTGCATTCCTTTGGTCCCACCAGCCCAACTCCTTTTCCCTAATCAGGACACCCCAAGGGGAATTTCTAGTGCTTCTTCCATGAAAAGAATGACCATCGATACATTAGTATAACCTCTGGTCTCTCACCACCTCTTATTCACTCTGTCTAAGAGAAAGTACAGACACTTTTCTGAGAAGAATATATTGGGCATGAAACTAGCACCACAAGGTTAACAAGAATTGCATGGCAAGTTCTGGACAGAAATGAGGTTACAATTAAGCATCATCAGGCTGCACTTTGCCCACTTCCATGAAACTGAAAGTCACATAGCACTAGATACGGACCATTTGCATCCCCATTATTCCTGTAGATAGGCTCTCTGATGATAGACTCCTAAAGCTTTTGTTTAAGAAGTGCTCAAGATGCTTTTCAGACCCCGCATTCTGGTGGAACGGCTGATGCAAACCAGTTCGAAGACCCCACAGAGGAACTGAGCCCACAGGAAAATACAGCTTTTTCGTCACCCCATCCTGTGACTTCACCCTGGACTCTTTGACCCATCAAAAATCCCCACACCTCAATCCACTCTAAACTCTTTAAAATCCCTGCACCCCCCTCAGCCAGGACAACATAGTGAGACCCCCATCTCTACCAAAAATAAAAAATTTACCAGACATGGTGCACATCTGTAGTCCCAGCTACTCCAGAGGCTGAGGTGGGAGGATGGCAAGACCTATATAGAGAGAGAGAGACAGTCCGAACTTGCATTTTTAGATATGTAATATATACATTATACATATAGGCAAATATAGGAACATATATAAATGCAAGTCTTATAGTTTTTATATGTATTCCTAGCCACAAAGTCCTTGGGGAGGTGGCTTTGAGCTCTCTTCCTACCTCCTTTTTCAGCAGCCTTATGATTCAGCCTCTTTCTCTGCTGCAAGTCTCAGTGTTGGTATACTCACTTGCTGCACATCGGGCAATGTACTTCTTATGGTCATAGGCATTCTTGGATCAGCTACACTCTTTGCCCTCTTGGGAGTGAACCTAACCGCAAGCAACAAGAGTTCTCTGTTTCTCCATGCTCTCAGTCTTACCTGGTCCAATGCCTACATGAGTGTGGGGTGAGTGTGTTGAATTCTGGAACTACTTCACAGGTCCATGTGGTTCTTGCAATGAGCTATGGCTTCTGATTTAACCCTGAACAAAAATAAAGGAAAATTGTGGCCCCATATGCTACTCTGGACCTGTCAGGTTTTTCAGAACTTGAGCAGGAAAAACAGGTGCTATTTATCAGCACTCCTCCTCCCACAAGAAACTCTAACATGTGACTTTCATCAGGTTCTTATGCATCAGTTCCTTGATAGTCGTGTTTGGGTTTTTGTTTGTTTGTTTTGTTTTGTTTTGTTTTAGAGATAGGGTCTCACTCTGTCACACAGGTTGGAGTACAGTGGCAGATTCATAGTTTACTGCAGCCTCAAATTCCTGGGCTCAAGAGATCCTCTTGCTTCAGCCTTCCAAGTAGTTGAGACAACGGGTGCATGCCAGCGTGCCTAGCTAATTTTTTCTTTCCAAAAATTTTTTATAGAGACAGGGGTCTCATCATGTTGCCCAGGCTGGTCTCGAACTCCTGGCCTCAATCAGTCCTCCCAGTTCAGCCTCCCAAAGCACTGGGATTAGAGGCATGAGTCACCACACCTGGCCAATATCCACTTTTTGTTTCATAATAAAACACCGTTCTATCACTGATCTGGTTCTTCCTGGACTTTCCCTATGACATGGCATTTTTTCTATTCTGAAATGTCAGCAAAGTGGACCCTGATCACCACCACTGCTAAGCTTGCTTGATGCCTTCAGATCCTGCCTTCCTGTTCTTCACCAGAGCTACCAACACTATTGAGATGAGTCATCTCCAGCCCACAGCGATCTCTAACTCTCTTGAGCCCTTGGTGAGGCATCACAGCATAGTTGCTAAGAACATGGGCTCTGTAGCCAGACTGCCTGCATGTGAATGGCTTCCCCACTTAACAGCTGTCTAGCCTTGGGCAAGATCCTTAAACTCCCTATAATATGGCATTACATAATAATTGATGCTCATAAACATGACATGAATCATCAAGCAAAGTTTAAAATCTACCCAGCATGTTCTGTTTAAGAAAATGAAAAATAAGTAACACATTCACAAATATTTGTATCTAAAAAAGTTTTCAAAATGGTGGTGCTTACTTTTAAGGCTAAGCTTTGATTATCTCAAAACATAATTTAGAAAGGATGCACCACTTCCTGACACAATTGTACAACTGAAGCATGACTAGTAAAACTTTTGGGGAGGTTGGCCAGGTGCAGTGGCTCACGCCTGTAATCCCAACACTTTGGGAGGCCGAGGCGGGCAGATCACCTGAGGTCAGGAATTCAAGCTCAGCCTGGCCAACATGGCAAAACCCCGTCTCTACTAAAAATACAAAAAATTAGTCAGGTGTGGTGGCGGGCGCCTGTAATCCCAGCTTCTTGGGAGGCTGAGGCAGGAGAATTGCTTGAACTTGGGAGGTGGAGATTGCAGTGAGCCGAGATCATGCCACTGCACTCCAGCCTGGGCAACAGAGTCAAGACTCTGTCTCAAAAAAGAAAAAGAAAAAGAAGAGATCAGAATCCAACAGCTCTCACATCTCCACCCAGCCCTGCCTATCTAAGCCTCCTCATCTCTCATGTGGATTATTAACAGCCTCCTAACCAAGCTCTCCATCACCTCTTGCAGTTTTTCTCTCAACACAGCAACCAGCGTGGTCTTTTTATAACAGGCCAGTCATGGCATTCCTCCATCCAAAATCCTCCAGCAGCTTCCTACCTCCTCCAGAGTCAATATCCAAGGCCTGCAGGGCCTTTGATAATCTACCTCGCAACATATACACGCATATCCCACTCCAACTGCATCCCTGCTCCTCTCCTGAGCACTCACTGAGCTCTGAACACCAATCCCTCACGTGTTCCCACCTAAATGCCTATGCCCTTGGGGTTTCTCCTGCCTGAGAACTGTTTCCCTCAGACATCACAGAACTCCCTGCCTCACATCTTTTGGCTCTTGGTGAGACATAGGTCATCAGTGAGGCCTTTCCTGATCACCTACTTAAAATAGCAATCTCACTCTCCCAGCTACACACACGCACTCAGCCAGTTGACATTTTCTCTGTCTATTTCCCTCTGTAGGACTTAGACTTACCAGTTGCTGCATTTCCTCTCATTTTGTAGCTCCTTCCATTAGAATATAATTTCCTAGAGGCAGAAATTAGATGTGTCTTGGGCACTGTGTTTCCAACATCTAGAATCATTTCTGGCACATTTGAGGTGCTGAGCAAATGAACAAATGAATGAATGTATCTGTGGTGCTGAAAGCAAGAACACTTCTGAGGCTGAGCAAGCTGGCTCACACCTGTAATCCCAGCACTTAGGGAGACCCAGGCAGGAGGATCATTTGAGCCCAGGAGTTCGAGACCAGCCTGGGCAACATGGCGAGACCCCTGTCTCAACAAAAAAACACAAAAATTAGCCGGGTGTGGTGGTGTGCCCCTATAACCCCAGCTACTCGGGAGGCAGAGGTGGGAGGATCGCTTCAACCCAGGAGGCAGAGGTTGCAGTGAGGTCAGATCCATGCCACTGCATTCCTGCCAGGTCGACAGAGCAAGATTCTGTCTCAAAGTAAATAATAAATACAACAGAAAGGAAAAAACAAAATAGGTCTTAAGCAAAGTTCTTACCCTTCTAGTTGAGTCTTGTAATGATAGAAGCAAGAAGTCCGGGCATGGTGGCTCACGCCTGCTATTCCAGCACTTTGCAAGGCCAAAGCTGGTAGACGCCTTGAGGCCAGGAGTTTGAGACCACCCTGGCCAACATGGAGAAATCCCATCGCTACAAAATATTAAAAAATTAGCCTGGCATGGTGATGCATGCCTGTAATTCCAGCTACTCGGGAGGCTGACGCACAAGAATTGCTTGAACATGGGAGGGAGAAGTTGCAGTGAGATCATGCCACTGCACTACAGCCTGGGTGACAGAGTGAGACTCTGTATGGAAGGAAGGAAGGAAGGAAGGGAGGAAGGGAGGGAGGGAGGGAGGGAGGGAGGGAGGGAAGAAAGGAGGGAGGGAGGGAGGGAAGGAAGGGAAAAGAAAAGAAAAAAAAAAAAAGAAAAGGGAGAAAGAAAGAAACAAGTAGGGTGCTGGAAGGGTTTTAATTGACTGTCAAGTCTCCAAAGTCAAAATCAGTGTAACCATTTGGTTTCATTTTCTGTCTCATTCCCCTGCATAACTGAACTCTGACAACAGGGTAGGAAGCCAGAGTCCCTCACTCCTGGCTTCTCTCATCAATTCCAGCTCCATCCCTGAGAATCACCTGGAGCCTGAACAGCCCTGCTGATAAACCCTAGCCAAGGCACCGCTCACACCCCCAATTTAAAACCCATTGTTCTCTTTAGAAGAGAAAGTCATGCAATCTGGAAGAAAACGTAGCATTCAGGAGGCCTCGGGCAAGCAGCTCTTTAGAAACAATTATCTCCTACAAACTGTGGATGCAACTTTTTTTTTCCTTTCTACTTTTTGGCACAAGAGCCTTTAAAAAAGTGACTTAATGTTGCCTAACAGGATTAAATTCTTAACTGAGGCATTTTCCTCTAATCCATGCACTACCTTCTAATCCCCTGTGAGTCAGAATATAAGGAAAAGTTTCTATTTTGACTCAAAAAACACATTCTTAGAAGTCCCCACACCCTTTCACTCTTCAGAGCTTCCTTGCTGAACAGGGCAACCCCAAAATGAATCTCCAACTGCGGCCTCAGGGAAAAAAATTCTCAAAAGGACCTTCTCTCTCAACCCAGATCAACTCTTTATTTACCACCGACCTTGCCTTGAGCCTTGACTTTTTTCCTCTTTTCTTTTTTCTTATATTTATTTATTTAGAGATGAAGTCTCGCTCTTATCGCCCAGGCTAGAGTGCAGTGGTGCAATCTCAGCTCACGGCAACCTCCACCTCCCAGGTTCAAGTGATTCTCCTGCCTCAGCCTCCCGAGTAGCTGGAATTACAGGCATGTGCCGCCATGCCCGGCTAATTATTGTGTTTTTAGTAGAGATGGGGTTTCACTATGTTGGCCAGGCTGGTCTTGATCTCCTGACCTCAGGTGATCCGCCAGCCTCGGCCTCCCAAAGTGCTGGGATTACAGGCGTGAGCCCCCATGCCTGGCCTCCTCTTTTCTTTTCTCTTCTTCTTCTCTTTAATGTACAAGCAACAGAGATGTTCCTTCTTGGGGAAAGTGAACATTCCAGAGACCTTTAAAGGAAAAGATCCCCTTGGAGCTATGTTCCTGCAGACAAACTCAACGTCACATTCTATGCTATAGATTTTGTTTTGAAAGTCTTAACCAGAGACTCATCAAGTATCATCAGTCCATTCTAAATACTCTTTATTGTCGGAAATGTAGAAAAAATAATATCGAAGTAGGAATTAAAGCACCTAGTTGTTGGTGTTTTTTTTGTTTTGTTGTTTTTTTTTTTTTTTTCAGAGACAAAGTCTTGCTTTTGTCTCTCAGACTGGAGTACGGTGGTGCAATCTCAGCTCACTGAAACCTTCACCTCCCAGGTTCAAGTGATTCTCCTGCCTCAGCCTCCTGAGTACTGAGTAGCTGGGACTACAAGTACCTGCCACCACACCTGGCTAATTTTTGTATTTTTTATTAGAGACGGTTTCACCATATTGGCCAGGCTAGTCTCAAACTCCTGACCTTGTGATCCGCCCTCCTCAGCCTCCCAAAGTGCTGAGATTACAGGTGTGAGCCACTGCACCCGGCCTAGATTTTATTTTATTTATTTTTTTAGAGACAACGTCTCACTCTGTCACCCAAGCTAGAATGCAAATGGTACAATAATAGCTCACTGCAGCCCAGGAGGTTCCTGGGCTCAAGTGATCCTCCCCTTGGCCTCCCAAGTAGCTGGGACTACAGGTATACACCATCATGCATGGCAAAATATGTTTTTTAAAATCTTTAGTAGAGATGGGTTCTCACTATGTTGCCTGGGCTGGTCTTGAACTTCTGACCTCAAGTGATCCTCCTGCCTCAGCCTTTCAAAGTGCTGGGATTACAAATATGAGCCACTGTGACCAATCTAAACACTTAGATTTTAAACCCAGTTCTCCTACCTACTAGCTGAGTCACTTCACCTTGCTGAACCTCCATTGTCTCATGCATGAGAATAATACCCACCCAGGAACCTTTACAGATGAGAAGCACAAGTAGATGAGTTCTCCTGTATGAAGGTGACTCATAAGCTACAATGTGCTCTACAAATACAAAGTATTAACATTTTCCATCCTGAAGTTTTCTCTTGTTGAAAATGTGTCCTGTCCCCTTTGCCCAATATAAACACAGAATGTTATTGCAGTGTTATCTTCTGCAGGGCCTCTCCACCCTCATAAATCCTGATTATCACTGATCCTCTGGACAATCCTACTGGTCTACAAAATATAATATTAATGTTATTTAATCCTGGATTATCAGGGGTTTTCTGTTTGGCAGATGTTGCTGCTCTGTTGGCCTAAGATTAGACTATTAGGTAAGGTAAATGTTTTGCAGAAGTATTTATTTCTCTAGCAGAGCAGGAATTTGTGCAATTAATTCACTGGAAAGATCCATGTAGATATATGATACGACACGATTCTTTTCCATGAAATACTGTCATTACAAAGCAAAGGAGGAAAAGTGGCGATTATTCATTGAGAAGCATTTTGCAGTCCCATTTATGCCATAAGAGGGAAGGGAACCATGTTCTAAATGTTCAGGAGTCTTGCTGGAGACCAAGTCTTTGGCTTCTTAGTGCTGGACTGAACCCACTTCTATTCCACAAGGGATTCGTGGCCTTGGTGTGTCCAGTGTCAGCCTGAAAGCACACACGCTGGTGTGCATTGGGCAGCAGCTTTTCACTAAAGCAGTTAAATTTCTTGAGAACAAGAGCAGACACAATGACAAATTACCTCTGGGGAAGGGGCAGGTACAAGCCAGGCCACCAGGCCACCAGGCCACCAAGCTGTGTGTCCCAGAATAGCAGGGTCCAGGTGGGCCTTTGCTCTTCCCTCTTTTGCTCCAAGTTCTAGTCTGACATTCTGCCTGATAAACAGGGAAATTTATCAAAGTACAAGATGCAGAAAGTTTCAGCCACATTCATCATGCTCCATATATTAGTCTGTGTTCACACTGCCATAAAGACATACCTGAGACTGGGTCATTTATAAAGGAAAGAGATTTCATTGACTCATGACTGTAAGGCAACTTACAATCATGGTATAAGGTGAAGGGGAGGTAAGGTCCTTCTTCACATGGCAGCAGGAGAGAGAAGTGCAAGCAGGGAAAATGCCAGACACTTATAAAACCATCAGATCTCATAAAAACTCACTCACTATCACGAGAACAGCATGGGGGAAACTACATCCATGATCCAATCACTTTCCTCCCTCCATATGTGGGGATAACAATTTGAGATGAGATTTGGGTGGGGACACAGAGTGGAAGCTCATCACTCCGTCTCTACAATCAGAGAGAGAGTTGCAAGGGTAAGTAGATGTGGAGAGAAGACTGCAAATTCTACTTAAGTGGAGAGATGTTGTCTGAAGTCTTTCTGGCAGAAGTACTTTGCGCATGGGAAGAAAACTGTTCCTCTGCCTTCTTTCCTTCTTAACTGAGATAATGAAGCAACTTTCGATCATCTTTATTAAAACATCTCTTTGCAGGTCAGGCATGGTGGCTCATGCCTGTAATCCCAGCACTTTGGGATGTCAAGGCGGGTGGATCACCAGAGGCCAGGAGTTTGAGACCAGCCTGGCCAACATGGTGAACCCTGTCTCTACTAAAAATACAAAAATTAGTCAGGCATGGTGGCATGTGCCTGTAATCCCAGCTACCTGGAAGGCTGAGGCATGAGAATTGCTTGAACCCAGGAAGTGGAGGTTGCAGTGAGCCACTGCACTCCAGCCTGGGTGACAGAGCAAGACTCTGTCTCAAAAAAAAAAAAATCTCTTCACACAGTTTTATTCCAATTCTGACCTTTATAAAAGATGAATGGGTGGGGTGCTCTAGAAGATGATATTCGACAAGAAAGGCAGCTCAGACATCCTTTCTAGAACATACTGTGGGATAATAACACCTTGCTCTGTGAGGACTGTAGAAAGTCTATTCTGATGGTTTCGCCCTTCCTATTTTGTGCTTCTCAGATCCTCTGCATTTTCTTTGGTCATCAGCTATAAGCGACTTAATCTGCTGAGCAAATGCTGTCAATTACACAAAGGCAGGCTTCAGCTCTCAGTCTTTTCAACCTGATTCATTCCAAAATCTGGCTTTGAGAGGTTTGAATTAATGAGGTATTATCATAGTACAGTCAGTAAGCACCAAAGGCTGAAATTGTGTGCGTGGACGTTTATTGTCAGACGTCCAGCCTCCTCATGAATCATGAATCCGTGTGCCCTACAGCATGTTCCACTTCGTAGGATACATGAAATTACTGGTCCTAACATCTTTCGATGGCATAGAATTTAAAACCCACAGATTATTAATACCAGATTCTCATTTATTGTTTCATCATTCCTAAAATCATGCTGTGTAGTAAATATTTTCCAGATATCTTCATATTCATGGGGCCACCCTGGGGAAAAACAAAGCAAAAATAAAATTATCCTCCGACTACAATATGTGGCACAAGAAAAATCATTTCCTACAGAATTGGCCCCTGTCACAATTATCCTCTGATGCCTTGTTTTGAATCCAGAGCTTACATGCCATTTCTAATCACCAGTGCTGGCATTTTCTTTACTGGATTGCCCAAATCCTACAAACACAGACAGTATCGTGGATTCACCTGAGTTCATTTCTTGTCAGAATATACTCTGTTCGCCTATGAATAAAAGACTCAAAATTCCTAAAGGGAGTCCTGTGATTAATGGCTATGTTTAGGTAAAACTTGATGTGAGGTGGAAGGAGTGAAAGCGGCTGGGAGAGGGTCAGACTTGTACCTCTGAAGTATGTAAATGAGAAAAAATTACTTCCCAGAAAATAGGGGATAGTGCAACTATCCAGAAATTATGTTTGTTTGTTGTTTTCTTAGAGACAGGGTCTGGCCCCATCTCCCAGGCAGGAATGCAGTGGTGCAATCACAGCTCGCTATAACCTGAACTCTGGGACTCAAGCAAGTCTCCCACCTCAGCCTCCCAAGTAGCTGGAACAGCAGTTGCATGCCACCATGCCCTGCTAATTTCTTTAAACTTTTTGTAGAGAGGGTGTCTTTCTGTGTTGTCCAGGCTGGTCTCTAACACCTGGCTGCAAGCAATCCTCCTGCCTCAGCTTCCCAAAGAGTTGGGATTAGAAGCATGAGTCACCGTGCCCAGCCCTGAACTTTTTTTTTTTTTTAATTCAAAATTGGCTGGGCATGCTGGCTCACACCTGTAGTCCCAGCACTTTGGGAGGCTAAGGTGGGTGGATCCTTTGAGGTCAGAAATTCAAGAACATCATGGCTCACATGGTGAAACCCTGTCTCTACTAAAAATACAAAATTAGCCAGGCGTGGTGACACATGCCCTGTAATCCCAGGTACTCAGGAGGCTGAAGCAAGAGAATCACTTAAATCTGGGAGGCAGAGGTTGCAGTGGACTGAGATCGTGTCACTGTACTCCAGCCTGGGCAACACAGTGATATTCCATCTCAAAAAAAAAAAAAAAATCCACCATAAAATATTGGTGGAAAGAGCATGCCAAGCCTGAAGTCAATGAGATGATAGAAGCATCTTTTGGTCCATTTTGTAGGATTCTTAAATGTCCTAAGTCCAAAGTTCCCAATATAATATCTTAATCTGTTTTCTTCTTACCATCCTTTATCAGACAAGATTGGGTTCATTTGCAGAGTGGTCTGGCCATCATTTAAAAGTCCTGTTGTTACGGTCATTTGTGTTAATTTGGTTTTGGGAAAAGATAGGAGGAAAGAGAAAAAGTTATACTCTATCAGTCTTAAAATTCAATATATAAATCACGTTTAACTTCAAATTTTCCACTTCATGGTATTTTACAGAAATCCATTAAATTTCTGCTTAGTCCTAAGAGATAATGGCACCATCTTACAAGTTTAACTTTCTCTTATGCCAAGTATTTAATGACCCAACATACAGTGCTGCGAAAGTCTTTCTTGGCTAGACTCTGCATGCAGCCATTGCATCTGCCTTTAACAGACTGTCAGTCTGGCAAGAACACCCACTATATCAAGAGCTGCTACTGATCCCAGGTATAATTAGTTCACAGCCTGGCCTGTGTCAGGGTTGGCAACACAGGTCAGTGGAAATATGCACAGATTAGACACGATCAATAGGTGGTTTCCAACCTCTTTTCCATTGGCCCAAGTAAAGGTAAGTCAAGCACCCAACAATCTTGCCCATCTATAAATTGGAATTTACCACACAAGCAAACCAGCTTTTCCAGAGGATTCAGAGGGAAGGCAAGAAGTTAAATTATTAAATTATGATTGCTCTTTGCAAAGCATGATACTGTATAAATACCAAAAATATTACAGGCCAGACACAGTGGCTTACGCCTGGAATCCCAGCACTTTGAGAGGCTGAAGTGGGATGATCATTTGAGCTCAGGAGCTCAAGACCAGCCTGGGCAACATAATAAGAGCTCGTCTCTACTGAAAATAAAAATTTAAAATTAGCCAGGTGTGGTGGCATGTGCCTGTAGTCCCAGCTACTCAGGAGGCTGAGGCGGGAGGATCTCTTGAGCCAGGGAGGTCAAGGCTGCAGTGAGCTATGATCGTGCCACTACACTCCATCCTGGACAACAGAGCAAGACCCTGTCTCAAACAAACAAACAAACAAACAAACAAAAACCCCAAAAATCAAAAAAGCAAAAACAACACATTACTTTGTATGGGGGAAAAATGGAAGGATTTATGTATTTCCTCATCACAGTTGAGAATATGAATTAATACAACTGCATCATAGAGAATCCATTGTATCTTATGTATACACTACATCACTTCTTTGGATTTTAAATTTACTGGGTCAAAAATTTCCCTGAACAGCAACAACAATAAAAAATAATATGTGTAGATGTTTCTTATGGTGGGAGGAGAGAATTAATTCTTCAAGTATCAAAAGGGAAGTGTGATGTTGTAGAAATGTGTCCAAGTTCACCAATTAGGAAAATTAACTTATGTGCCTGGATTGTATTGACTTATCTGCTGTTCCTTCTCCAGAACAAGTTAGAAACACTCAATATTTTGCAAATAAGGAACCCATCTGTCCATTTAGTTATCAAGAAGTTGGGGTCTCTTTCAAGTTATCTGAGAAAAGTGATTTCAACGCTCTGAAAAAGTGCCCCCAGTACTTTCACAAGAAATTCCAAGGTCATTCAGCCTGGGCCAAAGGGAAAAGAAAGATATTTTTTAATTAAGAAATCAATGCAAAAGCGAAATGCCTTTGGTTAAGTCCTCTCCGAGTCGCTTAGAGACGTGAGGAAATGTGCTGGAGCTAAGCTATCTTTAATAACACCAATTCTTCAGCAAGCCCCTCCCAGGTGGGCTTGCATCGAGGCCCCCCATTAGGAGGCACCTCGGAGGAATTGAACATTGACCTCACGAGGCTGAGTCATCTGCAGCCAGGGGACGCCATCCCTGCGGCTCCTGGAGCCACGGGTTACCGGCGCGCACTTACACCTGGCACCGGGATGGGCGGTGCGTCGAGCCGCCTGGAGGATCGCACCTGGGCAGGGAGACCGCGCGCTGATGTTAGCTGGAGCTGCCTCAGCATTTCATGTTCTTGATCACATTTCACCGGGATTTCACTCCCGCCCGGGCACCGTCTTTCGGCTGCTGCTGGTGAGACGCGTGCATTCAGGGCTCAGTGAACCCAGAGCGAGGCGGGGACCTGAGCCGAGGAGGCGGGGCCTCGGGGGACAGAGGGGCCCGGTGCTCGGAAGGGGACGCCCGGGCGTGCGCCATCGCGACGCGGAGACGTTTCTATTTCCAGCCTGTCTGCCCAGAGGCTGAGTTTGCCACATCAGTGGCGGCCGGCCTGGGAAGATTTCTCTAAAATAGCCTCCCACTTGTGCTCAACATGAAGCTGAACCCATTAATTCAAAACACGACTCTGCGCTTCCTCCCCGCCGCTGCTTTCGCGACCGACGCTGCCCCAGCAGAACAAACCCCTGCATTTGGAGGCCCGCGCGGCTCCAGCGCGCTGAGCTCGTTCTTCCAAACGGCTTCCAGCGGTGGCTCTCATTACAGGGAGACAGCCCCACGCAAACAGACAGCCCTGCTCCTTTAAACACAACAATTTGGGCTCGTCGGCTGTTCCCCTTTTTTTTTTTCTTCTTTTTTTCTTTTTTTAAAATCATTCGGACTGTAAAGTAATTAGAGGGATAGACATTCCCAAAACAAGAAGATCAACAACTGAGCTTTATAATTCTAACGTGAGCACACATATCATTTCAGGCTCTCCCAGGACCCCTTGGCAGGTATGATTTCAATAATCAAAGCGTTTTGCATATATTTTCTAATTACCACTCTTGCCCTTGGATTTTTTTCTTTTTGAACTTGCAAGCTCGCCAGTGCCGCAGAGGGTGGGCTTCATCCCCTCGTCACCCCCAGGCTTCTCTTCCCGCTCCCATCCTCAGCCTTTCCCACCGCTGAGCACAACCTCGGTTTGCTCTTTCCCTATCAAAGCGCTGCGCCAGGAAAGGAAAATAGTGTTTTGAGGGGGAAGAGTAAGGAGTGGTAATTATATTCCTAATCACATGTAATTTAAGAGAAAATGAGTAGATGGGAGAGGCTACTTAGCTCTTGACTCCGTGTAATTCCACAGTCTGGGACCACAGGCACCCCAGTGTCACCTGGGTGTCTTTCAAAGCCACCCTAGGCTCAGCAGCCAAACAGTTAATTACAAGGGAGAAGCTGCTTTCCAGCGACTGTAGCTCTGACTGTGGAACACTGTCATTAGATGGCAATGGCAGCCTCTGCCCTAAAGCCAGCGCCTACCTCAAACTGTTCCCCTGGGTTCTTTGCCCCACTTCCCCAGTGGGAAGGGCACCAGCCATGTACAAACGCAGGACAACGAACATTGAGTCTGCACTCCGTTTAACATACCCATGTTGTTGTGCTCAGTACGTTAGATATGTAACCCAAGTCATTTGCACAACTCAATTAATGAACAATTGAATAATTATCGAGCAAAAGCTACTCACCTGGTAACACTGTGCAAAGAGCCACATGTGTTAATTCATCTGTGAAACAAACACTGACTCAAGGATTGCTGAGGACTGAACAAGATAATAGATCATAATGACCGCGTGTGGTGACTCATGCCTGTAATCCCAGCACTCTGGGAGGCCGAGGTGGGCAGATCACTCGAGCCCAGGAGTTCAAGACAAGCCATGGGCAACATGGCAAAACCCCGTCTCTGTAAAAAATTTAAAAATGAGCCAGTCTTGGTGGTGCATGCCTGTAGTCCCAGCCACTTGGGAGGCTGATGTGGGAGATCACTTGAGCCCAGAAGTTTGAAGCTTCTGTGAGCTGTGATCACACCACTGCACTCCAGCCTGGGCAACAGAGCAAGACCTTGTCTCCAAAAAAAAAAATGAAAGGAAATAAAATTAATAATAATGATAATAAAACCCTGAACACTGCCTGTCACAGTAGGTGCTCAGCAAATGTTAGATATTAATACTTAAAATTCAAGCCTGAGCCACATAGTGAGACTCTGTCCATTTTTATTTTTTTAATATTTATTTATTGTTTTCGAGACGGAGTCTTGCTCTATCGCCCAGGCTGGAGTGCAATGCCACAATCTCAGCTTACTGCAGTCTCCACCTCCTGGGCTCAAGTAATTCTCCTGTCTCAGCCTCCCCAGTAGCTGGGACTACAGGCACCTGCCCCCATGCCTGGCTAATTTTTTGTATTTTTAGCAGTGACGGGGTTTTACCATATTGGTCAGGCTGGTCTCGAACTCCTGAACTCAAATGATCCACCTGACTTGGCCTCCCAAAGGAGACTCTTTCTCTTAAAATTTTTTAAATTAGACAGGCATGGTGGTGCACACCTGTAGTTTCAGCTACTCGGGAGGCTAAGGCAGGAGAATCACTTAAGCCCAGAAGTTTGAGGCTATAGGGAGCTATGATCGCACCACTGCACTCCAGCCTGGACAACAGAGAAAGACCCTGTCTCCAAAAAAAAAAAAAAAAAAAAAAAAAAAAAAGCTTAAAATTTTTTGCATTTGTGGTGGGTGTGCAGTACTTTAAATTAAAAATTTTTAAAATTTAAAATAAAAAAA
>CAUYLG010008010.1:0-32776 GCA_963573385.1 Cacajao melanocephalus | reverse complement strand
GGGTATTAAAAACCTCTTTTATGCCAATAATTGTGCTTAACAATGGAGACAGGAAGGAATAAGGGATGAAAATAACAAACAAGCAGCCAACCAATATTTTATTGAAACCTGTGAAATGCTATGCAATTGCTGAGGAGTGATTTACCTCCAATTATGTGGTCACTTTTAAAATAGGTGTAATGTGATACTGAGAAAAATGTATGTTTTGTGGATTTGGGGTGGAAAGTTCTGTAAATATTTGTTAAGAAGTTTACTTGTTCCAGGTCTGAGTTCAAGTCCTGGATATCCTTGTTAATTTTCTATCTCATTGATCTGTCTAATATTGACAGTATAACGTGAAAGTCTCCCACTATTATTGTGTGCGAGTTTAAGTCTCTTTGTAAGTCATTAAGAACCTGCCTTATGTATCTGGGTGTTCCTGTATTGGGTGCTTATATATTTAGGATCGTTAGCTCTTCTTGTTGCATTGATCCTTTCACCACCATGCAATGTCTCTGTTTCTTATGGTCTTTGTTGCTTTAAAGTCTGTTTTATCAGAGACGATAATTGCAGCTTCTGTTGTTTTTTTTTTCCTCTCTCCATTTGGTTGGTATGTCTTCCTCCATCTCTCTGTTTTGAGTCTTTAGATATCCTTGCATGTGAGATAGATCTAGATACAGCATACTGATGGATTTTAGCTTTTTAACCAATTTGCCTGTCTGTGTCTTTTGATTGGGGCATTTAGTCCATTTAAATTTAGGATTAATATTGATATATGTGAGTTGGATACTGCCATTTAATGCTGGCTGGCTGTTTTGCCCATTAGTTAATGTAGAGTCTTCATTATGGTGATGCTCTTTACTTTTTGGTATGGTATCGCACTCATTCTCTGTCATGCCTTGTTCTCTTGCTGATGAGGAGCTGCTATCCCCTGCAGGAGGAGAGGCATTCTGATTTTGGGTGTTCTCAGCCTTTTTGCACTGGTTTCTTCCCATTTTTATGGATTTATCCACCTGTCGTCTTTGTAATTGCCGACTTTCAGATTGGGTCTGAGTGAACGTCCGGCTTGTTGGTGATGAAGTTTTTTCTGTTTCTTAGTTTTTCTTTGGCGGACGCCCCTTCCCCACAGAGCTAGGCCTTCCCGGGTTCAGCTGTGCTTACCGTGAAACTCTCAGTCCTCAGCGCTTCCAGTTGCTTTTCTCCTTGTGGGGATGGGACCAGCCCAGCCCGACTCAAAGGGCACCCCGTCCTGTATACTGCGTACTGAGAAGTGCCGCGCTGCGCAGGGGCGCCGGCAAAACAGCAGTGCCGGCCAAAAGAGTCGCGCTGGCGACCCGCGTGGCTCCTCCGCCAGGAATCTCCCAGTTTGTGGGCAACAGAAATTCGTCTGAAATTGCGGCATTCACTCGCTCTCTGCGCTTTCACTGGGAGCTACAATCCTGAGCTGTTGTTAATCGGCCATCTTGGATCTCTCCCACGTCTTCTCTTGCTTTACATTCCGCAGCTGTTACTTGCTCTCCCTGGTTCATGGCAGGTTCTGTGGCGACTAAGATAAGCCTTTTAGCTCAATGCCTTGGGTCTGGAGAATAAGCAAGTTTCATTTCAAAAACCTACCACCACAGAAGGCCTCAATTTCAATGTCCCAATCTGTGAATTTGATGAAAAGAGAAGCTGAAGAACTTATTGGAAAATGTAACTCGCCTCTCAGCTATGTGTCCTTTGATAATTAAACTGTTCACTCAGAACTTGGACTCCAGACTCCTGTTTTTTGATTTGTGTCAGGCATCTGGAGGGAAGCTTTGAGCCAAATGTGGTGTCCTGGGTGGGAAAGGTGGTTAACCTGAGCCCCAAACACCTTTCCCTGCCACATGGTCCTGGGTGTCTTACAGTTTGCCTTTAAAAACCAAGCATCAGAGAATGTCTACAAGATGAGGTTAGGACAATTATATGGTGGCAGTAGTAACCTATTTTTACAAAAAGATGGAGAACCTCTAGGTGTTCAGGGTTTGGCAAACAAACTTAACAAAATATTTTAGATTTGGAAATGTGGAGGACACTCTGTCCCAAGGGTACTTGTCTTTTAATTCTGTTAACAAATTTTAACGTGAACTTAAAAATATTGCCTTTAATTCACTAAAGCTGTATTTGTTCAAGAATATGTTAGAAAAATAAATACTACAAAAGAGGAAGCAAGATTTTCAGTAGTTGGAGTTAACATGATTAGCTTTAAAAAAAAAAAAGGCAAGAGAATGAAGGAGACATAATTAGAAGTAACAAGTATAAGTAGTTGATGGCTAGCTATAACAACAATATAGAAAACATCAGCCGGGCACGGTGGCCCATGCTTGTAATTCTATCACTTTGGGAGGCCAAGGCGGGTGGATCACAAGGTCAGGAGATTGAGACCAGTCTGGCCAATATGGTGAAACCCTGTCTCTACTAAAAAATATACAACTTAGCCAGGTATGGTGGTGGGCACCTGTAGTCCCAGCTACTCGGGAGGCTGAGGCAGGAGAATTGCTTGAACCCAGGAGGCGAAGGTTGCAGTGAGCCGAGATCGCACCATTGCACTCCAACCTGGGTGACAAAGCGAGACTCTGTTTCAAAAAACAAAAAGGAAAATATCAATTGTTTTCCTAAAAATCAAGGTTAACCCTGAAATGAATTTGGGATTAGTCACTCACTAGCTGAAGGAATAATCTCAGCCTTTTGGTGTCTACTCTTCACCTGTAAATTGAAGTTAATAATATTTCCCATTTCAAATAATTGTGAAAAGCAATTAAAATTGCAAATATAAAGCATTCAACAATGCACCTTCCACGGAAGTGCCTGCTAAACACAAATTATTAGTTTTAAGTAGTTGGAAAGGAAAATTAAAATTATTTCATTCAAAACTGCCAATAAAATACTTTTAGAAAAATTTTAAAAGATTTGTGGCGGAAAAAAGGTGACACTGGTTTTAGAAAAGCACTATTTTTTTACTATAGAATATGAAGTTTACTTCTACTAATGAAATGATATGCTACGTTTCTAGATTTTGAGACTCAATATTGTAATGACGTCCGTGTATACGTGTATATACCAGCCATTGATTGAGTACTTAGTGTCTACTCTGTGTCAGCCATTACATGATGATTTTATATGTGTTTGTGTGTGTATATGTGTGTGTGTAGCTCACTTACTATTCATATTAACTTGAAGGAGGAATTATTTTGCTCATTTCATGAAAGAGAGTATTAGGGCTTAAAGAAGAAAAAAAAAAAAAACATGAGTCCTTACAGCTGGTAATTGGAGAACTGCAAAATTGGATAAAAGTTTATAATTTGTTTCTAATCTGAAAAATTAATAGGACTTTGAAATTGCCAAAGTGATTCAAAGTTAACTTGGAAAAAATAAATGTATGAAAGCAGCCTAGGATTGTTTGAAAACAATAATGTAAGTAAAATGCTCTTACCAGATATTAAAATATATAATAAAACCATGAAAGTGTATATAACTGGTATAGAACAAAAGAAATAAATAGAAATGAGAATTAATGACGGTTTATTCCTTAGCTAAGGTCTACTCTAAAATCGGAGGCTGAGATAAAGGCTTGCAACCAGATAGCTTCTTGCATGTAGGGAATCGTCCTGAGGAATACGAGCAGGGAACTTGGAAGACTGAGAACAAGAAAAGAGGAAAAGCCAATCTTGGGATGTATTATCTAACTGATAACTCAATGGACAAGTAGGGCTACATCTCACTAGTGACACTGTAAGGAGCCATGTAGCATACATATTCTCCACTGAGGGACAGAAAAGTGGTGTGTTTATTTATCTAAAGTCTCCTGTACGACATGGGTCTGGGATTGCCTTTAGTCAAAGGTATTAATTCACTTGCACTTCTAGATTTGTTCATGTGTCATAGTGGCTGAGTGGTTTCACCAATTTCCTACAATTGTGGCAGAAAAAGAGCTGGGGCTGAAAGGGAGAGATTCTGTTTTCAGCCAAGGCCAGCTGCCATTCCTATTACAGTCAGCTGCCTTTTTAGCTCAGAAGATGGGCTGAAAAGATGTGCTGTGGCAAGAGCAGTATTTGATACAGTTATATGGTTTGTAGTAAAAGTAGTATTTCGAATTCTGAAAATCGTTGTATTTTATTTGAATAGAAGATTGGTTAGAATAGGAATAAAAAGTAAAAGAAGTCACATAAAGTTAACTTGCAGGTAAAATCAATGGTAGAAAGTAAAAATACAAAAAGATTAGAAGAAAATACTGGTGCATAGTTTTATGTTTGCTTATCTGCTTATTTTAGTTTTAGTTTTTAAATAATCTTAGGAACAGAATAGTCTCTCTATCCATAATATTTATGACTAAAAACCATGTATTAAAATATTATAATTCATTAAAAATATATTCAAATAGTTAATCCAAAACAATTTTTACTCTTCAAAAGTTGCTTTGTTTTTCCAATTAGTCTCGTTAAGTTAAATAAACATATCTAAATTTTGACTATTTTGTTGCCAAGTATTCATATCAACTCTCTGTACCAATATACTATATGTAATATTGTGTGTACAAGCACTTAGTATCTAAAGAGCATATGATCCAAGAGCAATCTAGACTACTCTTAAATATATAGCTTAAATCTAGGAGAAATCGTTTAAAGATCAAAGTCAAGTTTATATTCACAATGTATTAGATTTGTAAATCTGTAAGTAAAATACTGTCACATTTTAAAAGTTCACCCCCTCAGTTTCACCACTGTTTGTATTTTTTAAAAATATAGTCATTTGAAATATTTATTTTTCTGACAAAGATGGAGAAACTGTGATTTAGTTGTAAGGCCTACATATGCAAAAATAAATTTTAAAAAAGTGGAGAGTTTAGACAATGAATCAATTATCACCATTACCTCTAATTCCCGTCTAATTATGTGCCACCCAAAGCCTTTTGGTAGAAGTTATGAACATAATTGATTAGTTCACCATGTAGCTTTTATAATTTGATGCAATTTATGTTTAGCAGGTGGCTTGATTATTATAGCAGTAGCATAGATAAACTGGTGATTAAGCACTTTATAATTGAACTGTTTTTAAAATATTTTCAACTGAGCAATGAATTTGAAATTTTCTAATTCAGATTCAAATATTTTCTTCAACCTCTTGTCCTCCACTACAATCTCATTTTTACAATCAATATAAATTGGAAAAATTAATTCTAGCTTTAAATCTTCTCAAACACACTTTAAGTTGCAGGCCAAGATCCAAACAAAAGCAATTTTATACTGTGTAATTTGGCAGAAGAATGCTATATAAAGGAGAAGTGGCCCTAGCGATGGGCCAAACACTGAGAAATTCCCCAAATAGCATATGTATGGCAGCTTTTAAAAAATTTTCTTAGTGTCTTCCTTCATTCTGCTATGTTTTGTAACCATGTTTTTCTGAAATGAATTTTATACTAAATGAGACTGAATGCCTTAGCTTGTGCTCTGTCACTGACTTGCTTTTAATCTACTTGGAGGATGATCAAATATATGTGATGAGTAACCTGTACCAAAGCAACTGAAAGATTAGGTGAGAAGAAAAATTGGCCACAAATTGGTTATCTGGGGCAGCACAAATCCAAAGAAACTCACTTTTTGAATTTTTCAGGTTTCAGACAAAAAGAAAACATGATTTTGGACACAATTTATGATGCATTTCTTCATGGACCACGAAGGGGGATCTCCTTAGGAAATCATCAACAGCTAGAATTTGTTCTGGCTTGTTTTCCTTTTTCCTTCCAGCTTGTCATGTTCTTTATAATTTTTGTTTTGTTTTGTTTTGTTTACTACTAGGCAGAGACTTGAATGTGTAATGCTGTCATACTTTCCACTAAGCTTCAAAGAAAGAAAGCAGAATGAAGCTTGTTGTAAACTTTTATTTCCATCTTCTGCTTTATGTAACCTTATTTTAGTAGCGCCAGTAAAATATAACCAAATCAACCAATACTTAATTTGGGCTAACTGATGAATAAAAGCCAATAATAAATTAGAAACAAACGAATTCTGAAAATGCATGTCTGTCTCCATATCAGAGGTTGTGAGGTCACAATTTTTATTTTGCTGGCAGGAAAAAAAAGGAAAAGAAAAAGGAAGACGATTCAAACTTAGTGCTAGGAGTATTTGGATAATCAAGCCTCAATATTCTCTCTTCTCTCTGGTGTAGTAGTTAAATGAAATTATAAAATACAATGAAATGATCTTTTGTTATACCTTGCTGAATTCAGATTAGCTATATTATTACTAGTCAACTGTGTTTTCACATGAAGTTTATTATACTTCAATTTATTAAAAATCTGTATTTTCTACACAAATTATTGAATTTATAACACATGCTATATAATATCTAAACACACTATGGTGGTGGTATAAATTCAATGCTCCTTAAATATAATTGGCATATGTGTTTTCTTTGTATTAATATTTATTTATCAACCAACAACTACATTGTTAGCAAGTCACTACAGAATATCCTGTATTTGTTTAATGTTTTACAGCATATAAAATGATTTTATAGCATTTGTTTTATCTGATTCTAACAATTGTCCATGATATGTGATGTTCAAAACCTAGTAGTGATAGCTGTAAATTGATCTTAGCTCTTGTGATTCCTGATCCACAGCATTTCTGGACTATTCAGATAGCAGATATGTTTATGCTACATGTAATATACATTGTTGCACTTTACCTATTTACTTGCATATAGTTGTTGCTATTTATTTGAAATAATAGCCTGGAATTTTAGCAAATTAATGAAAAAACTAGCAAGTGTCAAGGACCCCTATATACCAGGATGTGTTATTTCTGTTCCCATTACGTATTGCTCTGTGACAAACCTCCTAAAAACTTAGTGATTTAAAATAATAACTATTCTATTTATGTACTCATAATTCTGCTATTTGGTCACTATTTTGAAAACAACTTGTCTGCTTCAGTGACATCAGCCGGAATGGCTTAAGGACATGCTTTAAAGACAGCTTCAACTTTCAACAGCAAGTTGATCCTGACTGTTTGCTGGGACTCAGCTGTGTCTGTGCTCCAGTAGCCTTGGTTCATACTTATGTCTGACTTGCTTGGTTCTTCTCCCTTAAATTTCTCTATGTGGCTAGCTTGGGTTTCCTTACAGGATTGGGTTATCAGGAAAGTTGACTTCCAAAAAGCCAGAAGAGAAGCTTCTTAAGGCTTAGGCTCAGAACTGGCACAGGGTCACTGCTGCTACCTTCCCTTGGAGAGACTTCCAAGTTCAAGGGTAAAGGGCAATACCAGAGTGTGGATAACAGGAGTTGTGTTTCACTTGGGAACATCAATGTATCATACAGAAACTTGTACACAAATGTTCCTAGCAGTTTTATTCATAACACTCCCAAACTGGAAACTATCTAGATGTCTTCAATGGATGATTTATTACTATTGAATATTAGTCAACAGTGAAAAGAAACAAGTGCAACACTTTGGATTAACCTTAAGGAAATGAGATTGGTGAAAAAAGTCAATCTTAAAAGGACACGTACTGCATAATTCCATTTATACAACATTTGGGAAATAACATTTTGTAGATATGAAGAACAAAATTGTTGCCTGGGGCTAGAGGATTAAGAATGGAGAGAAGTAGGCATGTCTATATAGGGGGAATGGGAAGAAACCTTATGATGTCGGCATACTGAAATATCTTGATTGTAGTAGTGGTTATAGAAATTACATGCATGATAAAATTGCAAGGAGCTACATATACCCACAAGTGCGTGTTTAACTAGTAAAATAAGAATAAGTTCTATGGATGGTACCACTGTCAATTTCCTAGTTGTTAAACTGTAGTCTAGTTATGCAAGGTATAGACATTGGGGGAGGCTGGGTGAAGGGTGTATAAAACCTCCTTGTACATTTTTGTGACTTCATATAAATCTTGGTTTTGAATTTAAAAGCAAATGAGAAGAAGGAAAAGGAGGAAGAGGAGGAAAAAGAGGAAAAAAGAGGAAGAAGAGGAAGAAGTAGGAGAGGGAGGGAGAAGAAGAAAGGAGGAGAAGGAGGAAGAAAATAAGGAGAAAGGGGGAAGAAAAAAGAGGAGAAGGAGGAGAAGAAAAAGGAAGAGGAGAAGGAGAAAGAAGAATAACACAAGAAGAAAAGAAAGACTAAGAAGAAAAGGAAAAGAAGAAAGAAGAGGAGAAGGAGAAAAGGAAGAGAGGAAAGATGGAAGAAGGAAGCAAAGAGGAGAATATCCTTGGGGTTAGAAAGAATGTGCAGTCAAAGGGCCTTGGCTCAACTCTGGGTACATTTTGTAAAATGTACTTAGAATGTTTGTTTTAATTCAGGTATGGAGAGGCCAACAGATCAGGGGACAGTTGCCATTAAAAATATAGTTTTTTTCTCATAGTTCTTACAAGGAGGAACACTCCATACCATGTGCAGCCATATGGGGAAGTCTGAGGGTCAGTCAGGAGGCAGAAAGAGTAGGGGTAAAGCATGGCCGGAGCCTTTATTGTGATATCCATGGGAAGGAAGGATGACGCAGGAGAAGCAGCTAAGCAGGCTTAGGATTGGATAGTTTAGATAATTTTGGCAGAATTGGGCTATAGGAGTGGTCACAAGTTGTCCAGGACCTGCCTCTGGGGTAATTTATGTCAGAGGGAATGATAGCTTGATGTGTGAGAGTTTGATAAAGGAGGTGTTTCAAGTATGGGCTCTGGATTGGTTGGTTTGCATATCAAAGGTGTGCACAAAAGGAAGTTGTTTGCTATCTCAAGGTACTAGCTAGCCCTCAGAAGGGAGTCCCTCCCTGGGTCTACAAGGCCCCAGCATGTCAAAGCAAAGTATTGGAAATTTTAAAAAACCATGATTGATACAGCATGCTACTTCCTAGTGGTCGTACCTCCAGACTGTTTTTGACTCTTAAGGCCTCATTTTATCCCTCTTTATAATTTGCATGGTAATTGCACCTATCTCATAAAGTTGTCATAAGGACCAAAGAGATCAGCCAAATAAAGCATTTACCACAGTGCCCAGCATCCATTAAGCATTCAAATATGCTAATATTGTGCAATCTTGGATTTAAACCAATATCTGGTACAATGGTGAGTTTGGAGGTTTCAATAAATCCTTGCTCAAATAATTTATATAACTTTTAATGTCATATATAGACTTCTGTTCTCATGAAGCAAAACTCTTTTACTCTGCCTCATTCTATTTCATTGTTACTTATACTAAATTTCAGGATAAGCTCCAGAAGACAATAAATTTTGGTAGCAAAGAAAATCTTACTACTGTTGTAGGTTATAATGTGCATATAAAACAACTATTCCACAGATGGAAACTGGTTTGGAAATTACCAGTATAAAGTACAATAAAAATACATATTCCAACTGTGACCATTCATGTCCTATGGTTTTTTTCATCGAAAACACTAACCCTGATCCATGCTATATTTCTAGGAAATGGCTAATTTTCAGGTGCAATATATTCAGACTATAAGAAAAAACCTGACTATAGTCAAACATTTAGCTCATTTTCTTTGCATGAAAATAAATCATATTTTGTCAGCTAGAGAAGGTTAAAAGTCAATTGGTAAATGGATGGCTTCAGCACTGATCTGTGGAACTTCACAGGGACATCCAGCTAACTGTGACACCCCTCACCACTTCATAAATTTAAAACAATCAATAAATAACAACTTACTCCAAATTAGATGGAAGAATGACATTTGAAGAGGTGTGGAGATGAGAAAGATGGGCAGTTCCATAAAATATGAGAGAGGTCCCATGAGAGATCTCATTAAGTATTGCTTAATTTCAGTCAACGTGACAACTTGGACACAAGCCTGATAAAGACCGAAGACTATAAATTGTCTGAGAAAATTAACATACAAGTGGTCCACTTAAATAATAGTCTATGGTCAGGTAACTTTACTATAGTACTATATTTTCTGCAATATGGTATGCAATTAATTCTTCCTAAGATAAACAAACTGATTAAAATTTCATTAATGCCGACATTTCACAATATCTGGATCCAGTGAACCTCTTTCTTGTTGCTTACTTAAGTCCTTATAATTAATTCTGGATTTATGCCATTTGCTGGTCAATGTTACAATCACCTTACTAACTATTTAAGCAATTTGAAAGCTGTGGGAGCTCACAGGAGCCACAGAAGCAGTAGGTGATAGCCCACAGTTTTAATCTGATCCTTATTTTGAGAAGTTTTATTTTCCCATGCTGTGGCATTTTCTTCTAGCCAAGTAATTAAATGTTATTGTCTTCATTTTATGTACAACAGTCATTCTAAGATTGGGTTTTAGCTGAACAGATGTGGTAGCATTATTTTGTACAATACACAGCCTAGCAACACTTTTTCCCTTTTTAATTGTTTTCTCAGTTTCATCACCCAAAGCTGTTTTGCCATAACTGATAAATCTAAACCGCGATGTTATACAAATGTCCTAAGAATTATTCACATACTTTGCTTACTCTAATACGTGTTACTACTTCATTCTTTCAACAGGTATTCACTGAGTTCCCTGAAGGTATTTCAGGGCCACACATAGAAGAGGCTTCCAAAGTATCTTTTAGAATTTTTAAAGATCTTATATAATTTCTCATCAACCAGGTAATGGGAGATAAGCAGCCAAATTCAAAACCTTACTCCACAGCTGGCCCTTCTGGTGAGATGGAGCTCTCTTCCAACACTTTTGAACATGAAGAACTTTCATCAAATTTAAACATTTGTTCATGTACATAAAAAGCTTTAAGAATAGCCTTTTAGTATGACCAAAACAGAACAAAATTAAAAAGAAAAACATAGGTAATTTACATTTTTTATCTCACAGAGGTAGTGTGTTATTATGAATTTGAATTTGAATCAGATGTCCAGTATGTCCTCACTTGTTAAAACAGATTGTGGGAGAAAACTATTCAGACTTTAAAAACCAGCGATTTCTATAACATCCAGGATCATAGAATCTTGTAATTAGACAAGGTTCTCTAACAACATTGTATTGGTATGTTTTCATGCTGCTACCAAAGACATAACTGAGACTGGGTAATTTATAAAGGAAAGATGTTTAATTGACTCACAGTTCAGCATGGCTAGGGAGGCCTCAGGAAACTAACACGGCATAAGGGAAAGCAAACACGTCCTTCTTCACATGGCAGCAGCAAGGGGAAGTGGCAAGAAAAAGGGAGAAAACCTACTCATAAAATCATCAGACCTTGTGATAACCCACTTACTATCTTGAGAACAGCATAAGGGTAATCCCCCACGATTCAATTACCTCCCATCGGGTCCCTCCCACAACACAAGGGGATTATGAGAACGACAATTCAAGACGAAATTTGGGTAGGGACACTGAAAACCATATCAAACATTAAGAAGATAGAAATGGTTACTTTCATTTTCAGTTCACTAGCTTGGACATCAAAGCTTTCCATTATCTAGCCAGAACTAATTTGAACAAAATAAACATTTTTCTTTAGCCAGATCCACAGTTCCCCCATATCATTAAGACCTGCATAATTTGTTTTTCTCCCTGGCCTCAATTATTTTCCCAATTATTCCTTCATTAACCAGAATTTTTATATGTTAGACACTTAATACTAAATCTTTGTCACTCCTTTTTCTCTTTTGCTTTTCTTAGTTTGAAGCTTTTCTTGATACTCTTCTTCATAGAAGTCTCTTACTAATAGTAGTCATAATAATAGTAATAAAACACTTGATTGTGCATGATTAAATATGCCTTTGGGTTTTCTTGCATAGATTGGCTTTCAACTATCAGGAGCTTGAAAACTTCTTTTGAAATGAGATCTTCTTCTGAAATAAGAACCATGTTCGTCTCATATTGTGGTATCTTTTCCCTCAGAAGCCTACCAAGTACTAGGCAGTAAGTAGCTTACAAATATGTACTGTTGATTTATGCACCCATTTCATTGCCTTTTCCCAGTACAGAACATCCCTTATAGCACTGTTAAAAGGCAGTTTTAAAAATAAATGTAAATACGCTGTAAGAGAATTACACAAATTTTTTAAAAAAGATATACATTTAGCAACATTTATGCATGTTTCCTAGGCATTTGAAAAAACAAAAGCCAAAAAACATTTGTTACAGAATCATGGAAAATATTGTATGTGTTGCAATATCATCAGCAAACTGCATCCACCTTAGTGATCTAGCTTTTCCATTATTCCCCGCATCTTGAAATCATTCAATGTTTGAGGACAAACATTTACTGTAGAAAAAATCATTCTGAAATTTTTTAGGTAGATCTGGGGTCAAATCCTAGAGCCTTGCCATTTAAAAGACGTGCCACCTTGATGGTGCCTTTGTATTTATAGGTCACTCTCAAGGTACCTTAAATGGAGACCATATTGTCTTTCACAAGTTGTGATGAAGTCTAAATGGAATTAAGGATTTCTTTTTCTTCTCCAAGCATTACCCTTGTATTATAGTACTTTTTGAAGACGAGAACTTAGGGAGAAACATGCACACACAAACAACAATGGCCTTTCAACTCATTCTTTCCATTCTTAATGCAAAACTTCCATTTCTTTCTCCCAGAGCTGGTTTTGTTGTTGTTTTGTTTTGAAAGAGAGTTTCACTCTGTCTCCCAGGCTGGTGTGCAGTGGCCTGATCTTGGCTCACTGTAACCTTCGCCTCCTGGGTTCAAGAGATTCTCTTGCCTCTGCATCCTGAGTAGCTGGATGACAGGCACGCACCACTATGCCTGCTATTTTTTGTATTTTTAGTAGAGATGGGGTTTCACCATGTTGGCCAGGCTGGTCACGAACTCCTGACCTCAAGTGATCTGCCACCTTGGCCTCCCTAAGTGCTGGGATTACAGGTGTGAGCCACTCCACCTGGCCAGAGCTGTATTTTTATCTTCCTTTCATCTCTTGCAATAAACAGTCTCAGATGTGCGTGCTTATTTCTTTCTGTCTCAAAATCTTATCTCAAAGATTTTTTTTAAACTTCAATTTATTCCTCTCAGCACCCATTTCATCTCATCTTTGAGGTAAAGATCATTCTTCCATGACTATTAGGTCTTGTAGAAGTGTTTCACTTCTCCGAAGAATTTCATTGCCCCTCAGGCTGAGGTTATATGTGTCAGAGGCATCTGAACCAAAGTAACTTCCTCTTGAATAGGGGCTGGATATAATAAGGCCAAAGTCTTAGTCATGAATTCTTTGCCTAGGCCAACGTCCAGAAGTGTTTTTCTTAGGTTAGTTTCTACAGTTTTTATGGCTTCGGGTCTTAGACTTAAGTCTTTGATCTATCTTGAGTTGATGTTTTAAATAAGATGAGAGATAGGGATCCAGTTTCATTCTTCTACGTGTGGCTATCCAGTTTTCCCAGCACTGTGTAGTAAATAGGGCATCCTTTCCTCAATTTACGTTTTTGTGCGCTTTGACGAAGATTAGTCGTTTCTAAATGTTTGGCTTTATTTCTGGGTTCTTTATTCTGTTCCATTGGTCTGTGTATCTACTTTTATATCATGCTATTTTGGTAACTATAGGCTTATAATATAATTTGAAGTCTGGTAATGTGATGCCTCCAGATTTGTTCATTTTTAGAAGTAAACAATGTCTTTGGAGCAACTTGGAGAGAGCTGGAGGCCATTATTCTAAGTGAAGAAATGCAAGAATGAAAAACCAAATACCACATATTCTCGCTTATAAGTGGGAGCAAAGCTAGGGCTATGCAAAGGCATACAGAATGATATAATGTGCTTTGGGTCTCGGGTAGGGGAGAGGTTAAGAGGGGGACGAGGGATAAAAAACCGCATACTGGGAACAATGTACGCTTGGGGGATGGGTGCACTAAAATCTCAGACTTCATCACTATACAATTCATCCATGTAATAAAAAACCACGTGTACTGCAAAAGCTATTGAAATAAAGATAAATATTAATTTTTAAAAATGAGGCTGAAACCTACTGGGCTGCATTCCCAGGAGTTAGGCATTCTTAATCACAGGATAAGATAGAAGGTCAACAGGATTGGTCTCACAGGATACAGATCACAAAGACCCTGCTGATAAAACAGGGTGTGATAAAGAAGCCAGCCAAAACCCACCAGAACCAAGATGGCAACAAAAACAATGTGTGGTTGTCCTCACTACTCATTATACACAAATTATAATACATTAGCATGCTAAAACATAGTCCTGCCAGCATCATGACAATTTACAAACACCATGGCAACGTCCAGGATTTACCGTATATAGTCTAAAAAGGGGAGGAGTCCTCAGCTCCTGGAACTCCACACCCCTTTCTCAGAAAACTCATGAATAATCTACCCCTTGTTTAGCATATAATGAAGAAATAACTATGCATATACTCAGTCATGCAGCACACGCTGCTGCTCTGTCTGTGGAGTAGCCATTCTTTAATTCCTTTACTTTCTTAATAAACTTGCTTTCACTGTATGAACTCCGCCCAAATTCTTTCTTGCTCAAGATTCAAGAACCTTCTCTTGGGGTCTGGATCAGGACCCTTTTCCTGTAACACATGTTCTATAATAGTAAGAGATGCTCCTTTGTGTATGATTGACTGTTCGTTCCACAAGCATATCACTGAACCCTAAAAAAATTACAAGTACTTCCAGGGTGAGAGTCAGAGTTTTTTATTTTTGTTCTTTTCTTAAAAAAAAAAATGTGGTCTTTCAATGTACATAAATTATGTAGGCTAGGAATTCATGATGCAACCAGAGGGAAGTATTTTCTGTTCATTATTTATTCTTATCTCACGTTGTTCTAAAAAGGCTTCTAGGTGGCTTCCAAGACAGTGTATCTGAACCTATAGTATAATAAATTATTTGATAACGAATAGCTTAGACAGTGCCATTATATCATGCTCATTCTGTTTAACCTCATGACATCCTATGTATTAAGAGGCTATATGTCATAGGTTAGAAAAGATCGATTTTGCTCTAAAGTAGTAAGTTTTCTTTCCTGTACAGTCTCCCCAGTATGCCTCTCATTACTTAGGAAGAACATTTTGCTGTTTCTCTAAGCCAGCATTTTAATCGAAGCATCTTTGAGACATTGATCGCCAGTTTAATGACTATACAGAATCTGATTATTTGGGGAAACAAGCAGATTGCTTGCTGGTGGGGTTGTGGTCACAAAAGGGAAGGGTAGGCTGTGTATCTTAAATGCTTATATGCAGTAATCCCAATATATTCCATTTTGAATTTCATGTGGTTTGAAGGGAGACGATGTTTTCAGTAGTGAAAACAAATAGAAAATGAAATTCTGTAAGGAATGGTCAATTGGTTTATGTTTGAACTGGTATTTCTCTTCAGACTGCACTTGGGATTAAAACAGGTTGATTCACCCTATTGTTATGTACAACAGCCAGTAACTTCAGAGTTCTCGGAAATAGCAATAATGTAAAAATATATCTACCCAAAGTGGGAACTTAGGATTTATTAAGCAGCTTAACTTTGTTGGCATTGATAAATGAGCCTCTCTAAAAAAAAGATTTTTTTTTTCAACTTGGTTCCTAAGTGAGCCAGCTGCAGATGGCTTTGGGGGGTTTTGCAGTGTCATTATGAGAAACTGTCTGTCTAGCTTTCTTTCAAAATCTCCCAAGCTCTGCCCAGGTGTTGAGATTTAAGGATGTGCCATTCCTTATATCAGCTGCACAGGATGGACTCTCACCCACACTGTCAGCACCTTGTGAACAAGAGAAGGCCCTCTTTGTATACTTCCTCAAGGCACTTCAGTTGGCTATCTCATTCTGTTTCAAATTAACATCAGTGGTAATTTCCGCTGGTTATGCTGTGTAAAAGGAACTCAATATCCTTCAACTGTTCTTGGCTTGCAGGGCACCATGGGAGGCTGTTAAGATATGCAAATTGTGTTGTCTCAATGTACTCTCACGGGGACTTTTTTCCCCCCTTCTTCCTAGCAAACCAAAAGGAAATGTTAAGAGTTTGGCTCTTAATCCTGGAGGGAAAAAGAACAGTGACTGCAGGTTCTCCCTATGAATCTTCTCTCAAGGATAGATCATTCCACAATGTGGAATGTTACATTTGGGGAAAGTGCTTTTACATATTGTGGGGACACATAAAAAAACTAATAAAATTACTAAAGACAATCTTTAAACATATTTGGAAACTGTTACTATTGTTTACATATATGCCAGTTATTTTGCTAAAAAATGAAATTTTGCCAGAACATAAATTTTGCAAACATGATCTTGTAGGGGATAAAAAAATATATTTTCCTTACCTACTACAAGGTTTATTGTTGAGACCTCTACAACAAAAGACAGTTTAACAAAAGAAATACATAAACAGTTATTTAATAGAATAAATTTTATTTTTTTAATGATGTGGGAAACTTCATAAGGAAATGAAGACCCCCCCGCCAAAAAAAAATAGATAAACTTGTATAAGTATTTTTATGCTTAGGCTTGCTGAAGAGTGAAATATGACTGGAGGACAAAATGACATGATCTAATGGTAATAAACTGGGGGTGGCAGAGAGAGATTAGTAAGGCCTGTTTGTTCAGATTCTTCTCCATGTTTCTGTGTCTTAAGAGATAAATTTCTTTCATCCAAGCATAGAGAGAGTACCCCCAGAATGGGGCTCTTATGACCTGCTTCAGGGGAGAAGGGCAAGGGGAAGGTGAGATGCTTCTTCCTGTTTCTGTCATTTTCTCAAATGCCAAGGTGCCATATTTTGGAGTAGCATGTCCTAAGACCCACTAATCTTCAGGTAGTTTTAAATCACTGTGGTGAACAATCAATACTTAACCCTCTGAACTTAAAATTTAAAAACATAACAGGGGTCAACATTGGCCCAAGTTCAAATTTTTCATTCTGTAGACTATGTGATCTAAGTTACTTAAAACCTCAAAGTTTTCATTTTCTTATCTCTATACTCAAGATGATGATACCTAGTTAATGTAAGGTCCTTTAAACTGACTGCACTATGGGCTGTACCCTGCTCAGGCCATGGTGACCCCTGTGACCTCATGTACAAAGTCTGACGTAATAGGAAAACCACAGAAGAAGAGGAATGGCCTGTTCCTGCAGTGCCTAATTAACTGACCTTGCAACATTCTGCCATTGTTCCTGCCTTAATTGATAACCCAACCTTGTGACACTAGACCTTGTGACACTGCACGCAACCCTGCAACACTTCTCCCAGCTTGCCGAAAACCACCCTGAATTATAACTTCCCACTGCCTACCCCAAACCTATAAAACCAACTCCTATCCCACCACCCTCCACTGACTCTCATTTTGGACTCAGCCTGCCTGCACCTGGGTAAATAAACAGCTATGTTGTTCACACAAAGCCTGTTTAGGTGGTCTCTTCATTCAAAGCGCACCTAACATTTGGTGCCAAAACCCGGGACAGAGGTACTCCTGTGGGAGATGGATCCCCTGTCCCTGCTCTTCCTCTGTGAAGAGACCTACCTGTAGCCTCAGTGCATCAGATGAGCCCAACAACCCTCTCGTCACCTTCAGATTGGGTAAGTAGTCTCTCTGTTTTCCTTTAAATCCTTCTCTTTCTAAGTGGAGGCAAAGGAGACAATCTTTACTGGTGTGCTCATAAACTCCAGCTTTGGTCATGGACTCAGCTAGGGAAGACAGTCTTCACTTAGTGTCTGATCAATAGTGGGGACACCTGCCTTGATCAATCACCCACATTACAGCCCAGGACTCAGTCAGGGACGCCTCCTGAAAACTCCAGTGGCTGCTCGCTCCTTCTCCTCGTCTCTACTTTTCTCCTGAAAACCTATCTCCTTCGCCAGGGGCAATATTCCGCCCTCTATTCCTCTGCCTAACTCTAGCCTGCATCCTAAAAAACCTAAAACCTGTTCAACTATCATGGGATCTGAAACCTAAACTTCTAAGTTTTTCTGTAACACAGCCTGGCCTCAATACAAATTAGACAACGGTTCCAAATGGCAAAAAAACAGCACTTTCAACTTTTCTATTCTGCAAGACCTGGAAAATTTTTGTCAACTAATGGGCAAATGATATGAAGTGTCTATGTCCAGGCATTTTTTTTACACTCCAATCCCTCCCAAATCTCTGCTCTTAGCGTGACCAGTCCCAAATTTTCCTTCTCTCCCTTCCATCTGCCCCTCCTGCCTCTGCCAGTAACTCAGAATCCTCCTTGTCCATCGACCCCGCTGACCTTTCTCCTTCCAGCCTGTCTGAACCAAACCCCAATCCAGGCCCTACCCACCCCCCAGCCAGAGCCTCCCTCCTCTTCCTCTGCCCACAACCCACCTCCCTATGCCCTTCCTGTCATCTCCCCACCTGATACCCGATCTGGCTTACAGTTTAGTCTCCTGGGTTCAAGCAATTCTCCCATCTCTGCCTCCTGAGTAGCTTGGATTACAGGCACCTGCATCATGCCTGGCTAATTTTTTTATTTTCGTGGAGACAGGGTCTCACCCTGTTGGCCAGGCTGCTCTTGAACTCCTGACCTCAGGTGATCTGCCCACCTCAGCCTCCCAAAGTGCTGGGATTACAGGCATGAGCCTCCACATCTGGCCAGTTTTCCTTTTGCTAAGTTTGTGAAATAATCTACACAAGAGGTAGAATATCCTATACTTTATTATCTATCATTGTTTGAGAGTCATCATCTATAAGAACAATAACAAATTATAATTACTGATTTTTAAAAAAGCAAACTATCTCAGGCAAATATTCATAAATCAAATTGATTTTAGACTCTGGGAGAAGACAACTTTAGAATCCATTTTCAGAAATCCCTTTAGCAAAGTCTCTCAGTTCATTACATCCTTCCTTTAAAGGTAAAATGTTTAACCAGTGACACTGTTCTTGGATAAAATAAGGTCTAATGTGGAAATAAAATGGGTAAACCAAAGCATAGCACCCTTGGGTATCAGTTTAGGAGAGACTTGGAGATGTTATAAGTCAAAGAAGCTACAGACCAGAGCCATCCAACATGGAGGGCCATCCAAATGCAGCCAGCCTCCTAATTTTCATACAGCTTATGAGTTAAGAATGATTTTTACGTTTCTAAATGGTTGGAAGAAACCTAAAAAGCAAAATAATATTTTGTATCATGTGAATATTAAATGAAATTCAAAATTCAGTAACCACAATTAAGTTTAATTGGAATACAGCCACACCTATTAGTTTATGTAGAGTAACTGGCTGCTTTTGCCCTACAATAGCAGAGCTCAGTAGTTTTGAAGAGACCATATATCTCGCAAAGCAGAACATACTTACTGTCTGGCCATTTACAGAAAACAAATTGGCTGACTCCAACTGTAGATCAATGGAATATATATATATATAGCCATTCCAGTACTGTTTACAAAGTTAGTTTTCATTTGTTAGTTTGCTTTGATGACATAAGAAAGTGCTTGTATTATAGAGTTCAGAAAATAAAAGGAGCATGGGAAAGAATATGGAGTACAATATTGATATGTAAAATCAAAAATAAGTAAATTACTTAAAGAATACACTTGAACGTTAATAGTACCTGACTTAAGATTGAAATTACACACATTCTCCCTCTCCCACAGGCTTGTCTTCAAATATGTATAAACTAGAAAATCAGAGGAAAGGTGATTAAAACATTTTAAAATGAAACTGATTTGTATGACAAGCTGTTGAATTGTTTCTATACTTTGGTTCTGTTATTTACAACAAGAAATGTGCATTTAATAATTATTTTCTGCTAATTAAAACTCTAAAGACCACACCTAATTAACTCTCTCTAAAAATTTATGTAACGTGTTTTTGTCAAAATAACTCTTCACTTATTAGAATGAATTTAATAAAAATCAAATTATACTCTAGTTCTACTATGTGTTTATATCTCATGAGTAAAGTGAATGCTGAGATGCTACTGCTATTTTGCTAACCTGGGAAAAGCAATGCTAATGAATTAGTTACAAAATGTAATCTGGATGTGGAAGCTAGTTATTGCACTTAAAGTATACATTTTAAGTTCAAGTGATTTATTTGTAACTGTTTCTTTATGCATGAAGAAAATCCGTTTATATAAATATTAATTTTGTGGTTAGATTTTTCCATTTTTAAAGTTTTTCAAATGGAAAAGGAAAAATCTTTGCTATAATTCAAGTAAACTCAGAATGATATAGTTCCAGCAGATGTTTATCTATGTAAAAATAAAATACAAAGATGTATATGTAGATTGATAAAGATGTGCACATATGTGCATATGTTCAAGGCCAGGTAACTCCACAGATTTATGTATGATGAATTTAAGTTAAAAGAATTGTGCCTTATAGATTTGTTTTTCTGATCAAGAGTTGCATTGTCAGTAATTTTGTAAATGGCTATCCAGAGACAACATTTATTATTGGTTACACTGATGTTTTAGGCTATTTTGGTCATTCTTCATTTATAAAGCATTTGTTGCCTTCATTTTCTTGTGACAGATTGAGCCAAATAGAAACAGGCTTTGAAATCATTATAAAGCAAAGTATCTTTCCAAGAAAAATTCAGAACTTCAGAAAGCCAAGTAAGAAATCAATGAGTCTAACAAAAGCTGGTCCTTCTTCCAAAATGCAAACTGCAATCACCACTGTCAATTATTGTTCTTTCATGTCCTCTTTATGATACTGCTATTTGTTATTGTTGTGTTTATTTGTTTGTTTGTTTTTTGCAATTCAAGAATCCAGTGTCCTGGCTAACAAGAAAATATGCCAAAAAAAATAATAAATGCAATAAATAGTTGTTTGAATGCTCACTCACTGCAGATAACTCAAAGAAAGGTAAACTATATAAACGAGGGTATCAAATCCCATTAGGCCATGTACCTATGTTTTAAGGGAAATCATTAGCTTGTAAAAATAACACACTAAAATGTTAACTTTGTTTTTCCTTCCTCTTATTAGACTGGAGATACAGCAAGATATGCAGGGGAGAAAACGTCCTATCTTTTCCTCACTCATCACAAAGTTCACGGCTGAGACCCCATAACGAAAGACAGGCTGACAAGAGAAAATCATACAAATTTAATAGAAGTTTTGTTTGACATGGCAGGCTTCAGAAATGAAGACTCAAAGACACAAAGAAAAACTGTATTTTTATGGACAGTTATGCAGAAGTATGATTGGAAGATAAAAGGGTGTGTGTTAATGCGAACAAACTTGGGAGAGCTTAGCAAGGCCTGATTATTCAGATCCTTCTTGACATCTTAGTGTGACATTTCTTCCGAAGTAGAGATCAGGACATCTGACACATGAGGGTCTTTAGAGTGTTAGGGTAAGTAGCTTGTCAGACATGAGCAGGGTAGAAAAGCCCACCCTCCCACCAGAAATGTCAGGCAACCATCAGGTGATGGTCAGGCTATTGTCTCTCTAGAATAATATATAATTGGTCACAGCCAGCGCCAGGAAAAGGCAGTCTTCAAATACACAGAAACAACTGAAACTGGTGGTCAACATCTTCCTGGTAAAATCTCAGGAGTTGGGCAAGTGGGCTCAAGCATGTGCACTAAGAAGCAAAATGGTAAAAGTTTAACTGGTATTTGACCTTCCTGTAAGAGCACTTGACTGGTAAGGGAAAAATGCCTCCAATGAGCATGTGCACAATTTCAGTATACACACTGTGCATGTGGCCCCTCCCAAGTGCTGATCAGCCACTGCACATGTGCACAGCCCACCCCAAGGGAAGAATCAGGGGAGAAGTAATGCAACCCTGGAAGCATATCACTATATAAGACCCCAAGGCAGAGGTCAAATCATGCACTTGATCTCTCAAGTTGCCCACTTGGCCCTCATCCAAGTAGACTTTACTTCCTTTCATTCTCGCTTTAAACTTTTTAATAAACTTTCACTCCTGCTGTAAAACTTGCCTCAGTGTCTCACTCTGCCTTATGCCCCTTGGTTGAATTCTTTCCTCTGAGGAGGCAAGAACTGAGGTTGCTGCAGACCTGTACAGACTAACTGCTGGTAACAAGGGTAGAAGGAAGAAGGCCAGATGACCACCTTCCCAACTTTTCCGGCCTACTTTGGGGAGAAAGATGGAGGTAAGGTGAGAGTGACCTTCCTGCTTCTGCTGTTTTCTCAAATACCAACATGCCATGTTTTGGGGTAGCTTTTCCTGCACTCCATCAGATGCATGTGACCGTACCCCTTTTCTATTCTAAGGACACTTTTTTTCTCTGAACTTGATAACAACCTCAGAATTTCCCCCAGTCAACCAAATCAGCCACTACTATCAGCTGAAGTCAGCCTGAAACATGGAAGAGATCCTTGAATTGGAGGTGACCTCCTCAGAGGCCAGGCTTGAGTTGCAACCATCCTTCTACCTGCTGAAGGAGTATTACTAACAATCAGAGCTAACATTTGGGCAGTGCTTACTATGTAGGTACCAGGCACTTTTCAAAGAGCTGCCATTTATAACTTATTTATGCCTCAACAGAAACCAAATGGGGCTAGGGACTATAATATCTATTTGACAAATGAAATCACAGGCTCCACAAGGAGTGGTAATATGCCCAAGGCATGGCTGTGAAGTGAGACAATGAGAATTCAAAGCAGAGTAGCCTGGCTTCAGTGTCTGGGGCTACCCACTGCATCACAAAGCCTCTCCTGGACATGGTAGCTGTGTCTTAATCATTGAAGAACTCAGCCAACATACCTACCTTCCTTCCTTCTTCCCTCTCTCCTTCCCTCTTTTTCTTCCTCCCATTCCTTCTCTCCCTCTCATCCTTCCCTTCCCTCCCTCCCATCCTTTCCTTGCTTCCTTCCTTCTTTGCTTTCTTCCTTCCTTCCTCCCTCCCTCCCACTTATTCCCTCCTTTCCTTCTTCCACCCTCTCTTCCTTCCCTTCTTCTTCCCTCCATCTTCCTCCTTCCTTCCTGCCTTCCTTCCTTCTTTCCTGCCTTCCTTCCTTCTTTCCTGACTTCCATCCTTCCTTATCCTCCTTTTGTTCCTCCCTCCCTCCCTTCCTCTCTCCCTCCCCTTCTCCCTCCCTTTCTTCTGAAATTTAGTGCAAAAATAACTACAAAAGATGTAGCTGCTAAATCTTGACCTACTAAATATTTAGCCTTCCAGAAATTCTCATACATAACATCATTAGGAGTATGGGCTTTGGAATGTGACAGACTAGTACCTCTATATTTGTGACATCCGTTAGAGTAGTCACAAGCCACATAGGCTGTTTAAATTTAAATTTAGATTGGTCAAAACCAAATAAGGTTAGAAATTCAGTTGTGCAGTCACACCAGCCATATTTTAAGCGCTCAATAGTTACGTATATATAGTGGTTCTCATATGAGAAAGAGAGGATATAGAATGTTTCCATCATCACTGAGAATCCTATTGGACTAATATCAGAGGCAAGCACACATTTTCTGTGAAGAACCAGAGAATAAACATTTTAGGTTTTGTGGGCCATATGGTCTTTCTTTTGCAACTACTTAACTCTGCCATTGTTACTTCAAAGTAACCATACACAAATATGTAAAGAAATTGGGTGTGGCTTTACAAAAATTGACAGCGATCTGTATTTGGCTCCAAGATGTAGTTTATCTAAACCACATCATGCAAACAGGGCACTAAGCCCTGTATTGGAAACACAGTAAACATTCTATAGTGATCTTTGTATGTAAGTTTTTAAAAATAAGAGCATAACTATAAAGTCAGAAATAAACTGAAAGTCCAATTTTTGTAAATACAATTTAGTGTGTTCCAGAAACATATCCGTAATTAATTAGACATGATAACAAACAAACAAGCAAACAAACAAACCCTGAAATGTATTTATTGGCATGGAAACATGTTACTAATCCATCTGTATATTTTAACAAAAAAAAATGTAGGTTATGGGTGTAATTTGTTTAAAAGAGGACGAGAACACATTTATAGTTGCACATCTTGATGTACTGATATATATGTTTTAATGTCATTTTTTGGTTTATCTATGTTTTAAAATTTTTTCTTCATATAATCTCTTTTACTTTTATAATCAGATTAAAGCACTAACCAAATAAAAGTAACTGGAGTTTTGGTCTTCTTGCAATTTGTTCCTAATATCAGTAAGAGAACTGCACTGAGTAAGCTCTGTTCTCACTGGAGCGTAGCATTGTCTAGTTCTATTTAGTCTGTTTCTATATACATATTTTATAAACATCATTGGTATGAGACAAAATAATAATCGTGTGAAGGTGGCCAAGCATGAAAATCTTGAATAATTTAGGGATACAGTTTAATGGACTGCTGGATTGTTTATGACTTCAAGATAATCATTTGGAACTTAGGGGAAAACGTCATAGATAAAAATCTCTCTTTTTCTCATTAATATTACCTTCTTTCCATAAATGCAAAAAATAGAGAAGTACTTTTTTCCTATATGGACCATGTTCCATCTGTATCAGTAATGCATATGCACATATTATACAGGGCCTTATGCTCTCCCAAACCTTTGAAACAAACGAACTTCATGTTCCCTGACAATTTATTATTTGAGAAAATGTCTATGACATGTTCATAGGTATGAAAATAGATACATCCACTATTTGGATTGGGGTCATAATACAGACAAAACATGCAGGTATTAAATTGAATTTTTAAACTTACATTATAGAGTTTTATATTTATAAAAACAGATATAAACATGTATGTGTATGTGCACACCCATGCACATGTTAAAGATACACAGAAAACTTTTAAATGTGTGTTAAGTGCACAAATAGCAAATTTGAAATGTATCTTAAAGATAAACAATTCAGTAAAAATATTTAGTACACCAGGAAATACAGCATAATCAGAAGTTCTGGCAATATTTTTATTAGAAATTAAACAAAAATTTTTTTTTCTTTTCTGTTTTTGGAGGTGCAGCATGCCAAGAAAGATTCAACAATTGTTTTTTCTACTGAAAATATACTATTTTGTTAATTTTGGTACCCTGATTCCTTTAGATTGCATTGTTACGAATTTTATCACAAAGGCAAGTATTTAAATAAGTGAAATGTCAATATTTTCATAGTCTAAATTCTTAAGTTAGTGTATATAATTTTTATACTCAAAACAAATCTGTTAGAGTATAGGTCAGTGTGTATAAGAAAGGGAAACCTGTTTCCCTTTTCAGTTGAGAAAGTTTCATTTGGGTAATGGTATGATTTTCCATCTGCGGTGGTTATGCAGGTATTAGCCAAGGAGCCTTATAGGAAAAGACGAGATGTTAAGTTTCACCTCAAGATACATTTACAAGTCCTGTTTGGCAGCATTTTCTCTGAGAACAAGCTATGCTATATATTTCAGAGAAATTGAAACCATATGTTGACACCTAAAAATTTTGAGACATACCACTGGAGTTTGCAAGAAAACATATAAATATAATCAAATCATTGTAGAATATGTCTACTTGGACTAACTATAATACCTCACTTGTTTTTCTAGAAGCTGTACTAGTGATGTCTTAATGCTATTAGCTTTAAAACACAGTGATCTAGTTGAAACTGACTGTTCGAGTTAATATTAAACTCTTCATCTTATATTTCCAAATTGAAATGAAAAGATTTAATAGTACCTGCTTCAATTTTAGTAATAATTATGTTTCCTTGCTGATACTTGGCATATAAGGTTTTCCTGTCAAAGGACGGGGGTCTTAGAACAAGATTTAGGCCAAAATGAAGCTTCAGTAAGAAAACATGATTTGGGGCATATTTAGGCGGACAGCTATTTGATGAACTACTGTACAGCCATTCTGCTTCCTCCAGCACTGAAGTCAATCACTTTTGTCCACAAATATTGAAAAACAACACTCCCAAGTCACTGAATTGAATTAAAGATGGAAAGACATCTTTAAGGACAGACACGTGACCCAAGTCGCCTGTCACAATTAAACCTCAATTTAAAGTGAGGGATAGGACAATTCTTCGGCAACTCCAGGAAGCTACCTACTTAGAGATACATATAATAATCAGACATTGTAGAATATTTCTCCCTTGAATAAAATATCAATGGCATCCTTGACGTGGTAGGATTTTAGATTTCTATCTATATGGAAAGCATACAAAAGAACCATGATTATGACTTTTTCAGCTTCAATTTGAATTGGACATTGTGGGACAAAGGCCCCAGGAAGGGAAGGCCATCAGCTGGCTGTGTTATCAGCTGGCTATCACTGCGCCTACCAGGGATTCCCATTCTTCGTGTTCACCGTTAAATCTGCTCATCTCCAATCTCTTTTGCCACCAGCATCACAGCTGAGTGCCCTCAGTTTGCTACACTTCTACGTGAACCTTTTCATTAGTATTAGTTTAATGGGCTATTTGAAATACAAAATAAGCCAATTTTAAATGGGATTCTCAGAAGTGTCTTTTGCGCACATTTACCCTAAGTTTTACATTAGGAACAACATATTTTTACATGCAAATCTGGGCCACCTTGCCAATTTTCTGACCTTTCGAATGTCCTTTAATTATCTAGGGTTCTTCCATGTGTTTTGGGTTTTTGTGTGTGTGTGTGTGTTTTTGTTTGCTGGTGGTGGGTTATGTATGTGGAACAAACCAGATATTTCTACTTCAATTCTTTGGAATGGGAAAACTTTCCCCCTCAACCCTAACCACCACACACCATTAAAGGGCAGTAAAATGCTTAGTTTCTTCAGTGCAAAGTCACAGAGGGATTGCGTTTCATGAAATTTTACATGCTTCTTTTTAATATGCTCATGAGGGAGAAGAGTATTCCCACCATATGGGAGTAGACACACATGCACCCACACCCCACACGTAAAGTTTGGATTAATAGTAACTACCTACATTTATTTGAGCAGCTAGTATGTACCAGAGAAGTAACTAGGCATCACATATATCTTATTTAAATCTAACTAAGATAGATGAGAACACTGAAAATTAAAAACTTAACTAAATTGCTCACATTCCCAGAGTCAGAAGATGAGGAAGATCTATTTAAAGTTGTAACTGCCAAATTTTTTTTTTTTTTGAGATCGAAGCTTGCTCTGTCACCAGGCTGGAGTGCAGTGGTGCAATTTCAGCTCACTGCAACCTCTTCCTCCCCAGGCTCAAGCAATTCTCCTGCCTCAGCCTCCCGAGTAGCTGGGACTACAGGTGCATGCCACCGTGACCAGCTAATTTTTGTATTTTTAGCAAAGATGGGATTTCGCCATGTTGGCCAAGATAGTCTTGATCTCTTGGCCTCATGATTCACCTGCCTTGGCCTTCCAAAGTGCTGGGATTATGGGTGTGAGCCACCGCGCCCGGAAAAGTAACTGACAACTTTTAATTGTACTATGTATTGTCCAGTTTTCACTTCTTGTAGTCCACAATGGCCTTGTAGATGTAAAGGGTAGTTTTACCACAAAAAATAGATAAATTCAAAAAGTACAAAATGATTTAAGATACAGTAGCATAATTTACAAGAAAGGAAATAGACAAATGCAGATTTTAAACTGCCTTATTGTAAGGGTTCTTCATGCAAAGGCTGTGGATTTCTTGAACATCTTTAATCAGTGGAAAAATGAAAAACATTTAAGTATACAGGTAGATGCTTTTTCTGGGTAGATGATCAATAGCTTTTATCAGATTATCTGTGATTTATGGTGTGTGTGTATGTATATATCTTAAAGATCTGGATGCTGCACAGAGACACTCAAAATTTTATCCTAAAGCATTTGAGTTCCACTCTCTCTAGAAGTAGGAAGACTCTTGATTCTTAGAGTAACTGCTTCTTATCCTTCTCTGTGTATACAGACTCCAAATGCTCTTCTGATCCCCCATAATGAAATTTCAAGTCATCTGCTATGTCCTTGGAGGTTTCATATTGGAGCTAGCTTTACAAATATGAAGGAAACCATTTAAACTGGATCTGTTGTCTTCATTCCTTTTGAGATTTATGTTTTACAGTGTCAAAATAATACTTAATCATTGCCTTTACCCCTCTTGGAGACTTGGAAACTCTGGGCCTCTAGAACCTGACAGTTATTCTTGATCTTTTTGTGTCTGACATTTTTGGTTGCCTTAATAGCACATTCATTAATCACTTGTTTAGTTTCTTTCTATCTTGGGATAAACTCAACTTTCACAGCTACTGTTCTAATTTGGCACTTGTCCTTGGCTTCTCTATCAGTCGTGAAAAATTGGGATGACCATCTTTCATTGGAATTAGTGTGCATAAATTCCCTCTGACAGTCAGAGGCCAACTCCCAACTCAACTTTAGGAGCTGCCCACTAAGTGAATTTCTCTGTAACAAAACCCAATAGCTTCTCAAATCGTTGCAACTCAGAAATTCCTGAAATATCCTAAGACCAGTAATCAAGGTGGCAGTTAACCAAAAACCTTTACCTAATTATCCATAACTCCCTCATTTGTCCAAGGTGATATTTTTACAGGATCATGGTATTATACTTTTGAAACCCAAATAATTGAATTGTCATTTTTAAAGCAGATGAAATTTCCACCAAATATCAAACCATTCAAGACTCACTGATAAATCAATGCATGTATCTTGCACTCTGTGATTTGCCTTACCTACTCATATGCATGATATCTTACATTATTGATTCTCAATTATAACCAACATCAACAAAACTTTATCCAAAGCAAAGTTGCATATCACTCTTTTCTTCAAACACAGTAAGGTATTTATTTTCCTGATAAATATTGGGTAGATGATTTATCACTCTTTTTGTTTAAATTATTAGTAAAATGGGGTCAGTATTGGATTGTTTTTAAAAGAATGCTCCTGGCTGGGTGCAGTGGCTCACAACTATAATCCCAGCACTTTGCTAGGGCAAGGTGGGTAGATCACCTGAGGTCAGGAGTTCGAGACCAGCCTGTCTAACATGATGAAACCTCATCTCTACTAAAAATACCAAATTAGCCGGACGTGGTGGCACATGCCTGTGATCCCAGCTACTCAGGTGCCGAGGCAGGAGAAGAATCGCTTGAACCTGGGAGGCAGAGGTTGCAGTGAGCTGAGATCACGCCACTGCACTCCAGCCTGGACAACAAAAGCAAAACTCCATCTCAAAAAAAAAAAATAAAAAAGAAAAAGAATGCTCCCTAAAGTCAGACATGCATTTGAAATCATGATCCTCCTTTTACAAGTTGAGCAAGGTTAGAAAGTTGCCCAAGTTTCTGATGTTCATTTTCCTAACCTATAAAACAAGAATAATAATAATGATAATCTATACCCCAGAGAATTGTTGTGGCTTTTAAATGAGAAAACATATGCAACAAACTTACCATGCTTCTTATCATATCAAAATGAATTTAGCATATTTTATTTAGTATTACGATAATCACTTTTTGCTAAACAAAAGGGGAAACCAAGAACCACAGAAATAATTGGACAAGTATCCAAAATCTGTCATACCTAAATAATTTAATTTGGACAGCAAGAAAACAAACCAAACCAAAATAAAAACTAAGCATTGACCTGGATAATCTAGTAATAATAACTGAAAGGGTTAATAAGCAATAAGTCAAAATATTATATGTAGATTTCTCTTTCTATAAATAACATATCTATACTATGTATCTATAAATACATATATGTAGTTCTATCTATAAATACATATATGTATCTATAAATACATGTATTTCTTCTTTGAGCAAAAAGAAGTCACTTATTCATTGTCACTCCAACTTACTACTAGGTTAAAATCCTTAACAAAACTCCCGACCTTAAAAACATAAAAGAAATTATAGAGCTGAATGTTGAGGTTGCTGACACTAGAGCATCATTTTCCATCTCAAAAAAAAATTGAAAGGATGGATGACATAAGAATTTATCCCCCACTTGATGGTTGATGCTTGTAGATTCCATTTTCATCCCCTGTGTAAACAGATAAAATATTTGAGGTCATGGTAATTTCAATTCCAATGACATAGATTAACCCATTGCCTAACTTCGTCTAAGGAAGTTAAATAATTCAGGGTCAGATTCAAAAGTTAATATCTGAAGTTAATAATTACTGTGCTCTAGAATTTGTAAGCTCTAGGTCCTGTTATCTTATGATTCCTTTTCTGCGTGGAAGTAGTATCCATATTCAATAAGGTTAGCTACTGTGCAGTGCCTTTGAAGAAGCTCATAAAACAGTGGGTTTAATTTGTCTGGGAAATAGAGACGAAAATGTGGTGTAGGTCCCTGATGGAAAATGTGGCTCTGTTATGCAGTGTTCTCACCAAATATCTTGGAAAATGGGCAATATTAACGTACCTCTCTGGAGTAGGGCCAGAAAGAAACAGTGGATGTTCTCTTGTAAAAACCCTGAAAGCAGCAAGCAACCCATAAACAGTATGCAGACTGACTCTGAAAATGGACCATTTTATGTTCCCTAATGGAAGGATAGCTTATTTGTTCATGGATTTATAGCAACAATGTGATGTCATCAAGTGATTTATGGCAAGAAACTTAGCAAGTGTCAATATACAGTGGGGGGTGGAAACATCCTATTCCCACCAAGAAGCTGGTCCCCGCAGGAGGTTGTCTTTGCCTTAGGGTGGGGCGGATGTAGGAAAACCCAGGTTGTTCGTGTTACTGGAAATGGGATGAAGGAGTGAGAGATTTACTGGAGCCATCCATCTTAGGAAAGGACTTGACGCATGTGAAATTAATCTATTTAGAATATAAAAAGGACAATTACAAACAAGATCATCACTCTAATTCTTGACTCATCCAATGAGCAATGTTTAATGCTTCCCGGGAAGGTGGAAAGGATACCTACAACATCCAGGCACACATGTAGCCAATATTCATTTTTAATGGGAATGGGATATGGACAGTATGAAGTGATAGTTATGAAGCATGGCTTTATTTTTATATTTGTGTACAGTAAAATTTACTGTTTGATAGTTATAAAAATTTGACAAAAATTAAAAATTATGTAATTGTCACCACAAACTAAACACACTTCCATGATCTCAAAAACGTCCCCAACCTAGTCCCTTTGCAGTTAACCCCTCACCTCCACCTCAACCCTTGCAGCCACTGATCAATTCTCTGTTACTTCAGTTTTGCTGTTTCTAGAATGCCATTTAAATATAGTTATATAGTGCATTTACCTCTAAGACTATATACTGTATGCATTTGAGATTCATCCATGTCACTGTATGCATCAATAGTTCATGTTTTTCACTGCTGAGTAATATTCTATTGCATGGATGCACTATACAGTTCATGTATCCATTCCCATGCTGAAGGACATTTGAGCTGTTTCCAGTTCACACTGATTTTTGTCAAGCTACAAACACCATTCATTTTACAGCTTTTAGTATGATCATAAATTTTCATTTCTCTTCAATAAATAATTAGTTACAGGTGTGCCAATTCATGTGGTAAGTATATGATTACTTTTATAAGAAACAGTCAAACTGTTTTTAAGTCACTGTATGATTTTGCAACCCCATCAGCAATGCAGCTGAATCCCAGTTCCTCTGCACTCTCACACAGTTGGTATTGCCAGGCATTCGTGTTTGTTTATTTTTGTTTCTTGCAATTCTAATGTGTATGTAGTAGTATCTCATTGTAGTTTAACTAGCATTTCCTAATGACTAATTCTGCTAGTCATCTTTACAGGTGCTTATGTGTAATCCACATACCTTCTCTGAAATGTTTGTTTAAAGCTTTTGCTCACTTTTTAACTGGATTGTCTGGTTTTCATTATTGAGTTTACGTATATTCTCTATGAAGTCTCTATGTATATTCTAAACACAAAGACTTGAAGGATTTATGATTTACAAATATATTCTACCAGTCAGTGGTTTGCACTTTTTTTCACTTTTAGTTTTATTCAGAGAATAGATATTTTTAATTTTGATACCCATTTTACCATTTTTTCCCATTTAATAGAATATGCTTTTGGTATACTATCAGAAACACTTTGCCTGGCCAAAGTTCACAAAGAATTTTTTTTCCCATATTTTCTTCAGAAAGTTGTATACTTTTAGGTTTACATTTGGGTCAATGAACCATTATGAGTTAATTTTTGTTTAAGGGGTGAGGTGAGGGCTAAGGTTCATTTTATTGCATATGATGTCCCAACAGCATTTGTTATTATTCCAACATCATTTGTTAAATGTACTATATTTTATGCATTGATCTGGATTAACATTTTGTCAAAAACAATACATTTGTACCTGTTTATTTGTGAATTTTGTTCTGTTTCATTGATCCAGATGTCTCTTTTACAAAAATGTAACATTCTCTTGATTTCCAACTTTGCTCTTTTTCGAAATTGTTTTGGCTTTTCTATTTTCTTAACTTTTCATAGAAATCTGAAAATCAGATTAACTAAAATGTACAAAAATATGTTGAAATTTTGAATCTATACATAACAGAATCTATATGTCACTTGAAGGAAAGTTGATTTTTAAACAATAATGAGTCCTCTAATTTAAAATTATGGTATATATTTCCATCCCATTTGAATGTATTTAAGAATATGGTATATATTTCTATTTATTTGGCTAAGCTTCTTAGCCAAATGTAAACATTTGATTACTTTCATTATTTTAGAGTTTTCAGCATACAGTTTCTGTACATATTTGTTAGATTTATGTTACCCAAGTCATTTTTTAAACTTGCCATTGTAAAAGGTACCTATAAAATTTTTTCAATTTTGAAATGTTTCTTGCCAGTATATAAAAATATGAGTTTTGTATATTTATTGTAACTTTGTGGCACTGAAAAGTTTACTTATTAATTTGACAAGTATCTATAAAATCCTTGGGACTTTTTGTGTTAATGATATTAGTTGTGAATAGTTTTATTTCTTCATTTCCTATATATGTGTGTGTGTGTATATATATATATATATATATATATATAAACACACACAGTTTTTTGTGTTTT